>NADL03000495.1:0-70967 GCA_002205965.3 Kappaphycus alvarezii | reverse complement strand
CCCTAATCCCCTAAATCCCCTAAATCCCTAAAAATCCCTAAATCCCCTAAAACCCCTAAATCCCCTAAAAAAACCCCTAAATCCCTAATCCCTAAAAACCCCTAAATCCCCTAAAATCCCTAAATCCCCTAAAAACCCCTAAAACCCCCTAAAACCCCTAAATCCCCTAAAACCCCTAAAAACCCCTAATCCCTAAAAAACCCCTAAATCCCCTAATCCCCTAAATCCTAAATCCCTAATCCCCTAATCCCTAATCCCCTAAATCCCCTAAAAACCCTAAAAACCCTAAAACCCCCTAAATCCCCTCTAAAACCCCTAAACCCCTAAATCCCCTAATAATCCCTAATCCCTAAAACCCCTAAATCCCCTAAAACCCCTAATCCCCTTAAAACCCCTTCCCACCCTAAAACCCCTAAAACCCCTAAATCCCTAAATCCCTAAAAAACCCTAAAAACCCCAAAAAAACCCCTAAAAACCCCTAAATCCCCTAAATCCCCTAAAACCCCCTAAAAAAACCCTAAAACCCCTAAATCCCCTAATCCCCTAATCCCCTAAAACCCCTAAAAACCCCTAAATCCCCTAATCCCTAAATCCCCTAAAACCCCTAAATCCCCTAAATCCCCTAAAACCCCTAAATCCCCTAAATCCCCTAATCCCCTAAATCCCCTAATCCCCTAAACCCCCTAAATCCCCTAATCTCCTAAATCCCCTAGTCCCCTAAAATCCCCTAATCCCCTAAAATCCCCTAAATCCCCTAAATCCCCTAAATCACCTCCTAGTTTCGCTATTCAGGATATGTCCCTGCTTCGTTCTGCACTTTCTAGTGGTGGCTTCCCTGGGTCCTGCCCGATTATAAAAACAACCGATCTTCAAACTTTCTTCTTCTGTGCAGCTGAACGGTACCTGTACTCCATGTGTACCGCATAAAACAGTTTCTGGACCCTCGCCCGGCAATCGGACAATTTGAAACGCCACCACTGGAATTCTCCGACGTTCACGACCTTACGGCTTCCGAAAATCTTGCTGAGTTCCAAGTTGTCTGACCTGGTCTTCGTGCCCAAATTTCGCAGCTAAAATCGGACTCCTGTAATTGGATACCGGTTCCGTCCTTTGCCCTTGCCCTGCGGGAAACTGAAGCTGCTGTCTTCTTATCGCTCACTTCTGCAGGCAAAATGCAAGATATAGACCCACTGCCCCCAATCTCTCCCAGCTCCGCCGTTTCAAAGCGTCCTCTACGCCAGGGACCCCTGATGCAGAGTGTTAGATCCATTTTCCTGCCCCACAACCTTGCACCTATCCCCCGCCGTGATAACTCGCCTTCTCCACAGCCCCTCCTGCGAAAAGTGTTCCCTCCCCTCCCCAATCTACCCTTGATGGCAGCACTTTTGCAGGCCGCTTTGACGCCCTTGAACACATTCCCTATCCTGATTCCAATTCTGAAATGAGATTAAATTAGGATGTCAGTCTCCTTGAACCCAACCCTTCCAGCCCAGCCTGCTTTAACTTTCCAGTATCTACTTTCCCTGCTTACCCCCTTCCTCTCCTATATTCCCCGTCCAATTCAAGCGGCCACCTACGATCTCTACTTTCATTCACTCGTTCGCGTCGTCTACGCTTCGTCCGACAACCATATGGCCTGGGCTCTTCTCGAGTTTCTTTCCATCCCCAAACTTGTCTTCAAAAACAATCTTCCCCGCAGCATTAGCTACCGACGTCCAGATCCCTGCTCTAACATGGCGGACCAAATACGTTTAGCATCCGCTTGCCTATATGATGACCTCTTGCTGAGGCCCAAAATCTCTTCGCCTCCTCCGTTTCAACTTCTCCCCCTCTTCCCCATCCCCTGTCCCCTCATCCCCGAGGTCGCTTCATCGCCGTTGTCTTCGGCACCTTTACCGCGGAAGTGCCTCACGGCCACCGCCGCTTTGCTTCAAGCACAGGCTCGTTGCATCCTACCGTCGCCACCTTCCCCGATCACGGCGCAGCCTCCTACTCGCCTCCCAATTCTTTTACGTTCTCGGTTGCCGACGTTCTCCGTGCCGTTCACAGTTTGGATCCCTCGACCTCTGCAGTCCCGACAGCATGTCTCCCATGTTTCTGCGTATGTTGCTTCGGCCGGCTGGGAGCGTTTCACCAGGACAGTACTGCCTTTACTTGTCAACCAAATTTATAAATATATGTTGCGACTAGGCCCTGCCCATATCTTGCCACCAATTCTTCTTTCGGGGGCGTCTCACAGCTCTTCCAAAGCCAAATGGAGAATTGGGCCTATTGCAGTTGGCTTGCTCCTACGGCGGATTATTTCCCCGGCTTCTTGCTCACAAAGGCCGCTCAGTGGTTCATTCCTACCTTTTGCCTCATCACCTCGGTGTTAGGGTTTGGAACGGTGCGGAGGCAACTTTCCATGCGGTTCGTCTCCTGTGCCAACGTTCGGAGCTTCGTGACCATGTCTTTATCCAAATCGATATCTACAACGCCTTTAATCGCATCTCCAGGCAACGCATTCTCGACTCCGTCCCCACTTTTGCCCCTGGAACTGCGCGTTAGGTCAGTTACTGTTATGGAGACAGCAAAGAGCTTCCCTTTGGACCCTATGCTATTCTCAGCGCTAGTGGTACCAGCAAGGGGACCCTCTTGGCCTGTTTTTGTTTGCTTTGGCTTTGCATCCATTGCGTATGAGCTTCCAGGACAGATATTCCCCCGCTCTGAATGCTTTGTACGCTGAAGAAGGTACTATCCTCGTCCAGCATTCCCATGCTAAGGCAGCTCTGAATTTTTTCCAGACGGCTGAGACTTCCTCCGGAGTCACGCTCAACATGAGCAAGACTCAGGTTAACGCATTTTCATCAGCCTATCCTCCTCTCCGTCTACCGTGCCCGTTTTCCCTCCCCTGTTTTCGGTATTGGGGTCTCCTATTGGCACTGATGCTTACGTCACTGAATCCTTCACCACTTGTTCAGAAGGATATTGAATCGGAATTTTACTTGTTCTGTGTTTTCCGCCCTCCCTCACCCCCAATGGGGCACCTATTTGTCCTCTCATGCTTGGAAAGTTCTTATTGGCTTTCGTCTTGGTCACCCCTGTTCTCTGTCCAGTCACGTTGCCCCGTTTGTGCCCGGCGTTCCTCAGATGTTGCCCCTCTTCTGGACCCCCTCGGCAAACACGCTCTGATCTGTAAGTATGACGAAGGACAAAAGCGCCGGCACAATGTACTCCGGGATGCCATCCGGCGGTACTGCAAGAAATTGGGCATCTCCGCACTCGTCGAACACACTCTTCCCCCTAGAGAGATCCAAACTTGTCTCCGTCTCTACGCATGGACCTCTACATTCCGGGTGCCTGTGGGCTCACCTTTCGTGATATCGCCCTGGACGTCACTGTGGCCCATCCTCACTCCGTCAATTGCATCCCCAAAGCGCATCTTCTGCCGGCGCCGCTGCATATCTTGCTGAGCAAGCGAAGTTCCGACATTATGGTACGCACTTGACATCTTTTCTCCTCCGGTAGGATTGACTCCTATGGAGCTTTAGGGGCCAGCGGAACGAAATTTTTCTGCCTTCTCGCATCTTTCGCTTCAAGCCGCCGAAATTCAGCGCTTGCGCTGGCGCTTCAGGACCTAGCTACCCGCGTTTCGTTTTGCCTTCACGGATGCAGGCCCACCAAGTCAAGACCCGCCGCGTGCCTGAGTAGTTAGTATTGGTCTACCCCCTAACACTTGCATTAGGGGCTTCGTTTCTTGTAAAAGATTTCCACACAACACACACACACACTCCAAATGGTTTCCAGTCAATCTGATAGGGGTAAATCGGCGGCGGAAGAGATCCTCAGAACCAATTACCCTGAGAAGGAGGTGTTGCGAGCGACGAAAGTGCTACCGTGGTATTGTTGAACGAACAAAAGGGATTGTATATAGAAGAGAGTTGAGAAAGCTACAAGCAAGTATAAAAGGGGCAGGGTCTACCACCGACGCTCTGCGACTAGCGTAAGAAAAAGTTTTCTTGGGTCTGAAGTTGACTTTCAACTTCCTAATACTCCGGACTTGGCTTGAAGTTGTCTGCCAACTTGCTTCACCTACACTAAAGGAAGCAGTTTACTCGGCTTATATAGACTTTTGGCTACCCCAAAAGTCTCAAACAAACATACTAATAACCATAAAATGCATTCACGGGAATCGTGTGAACCAGAGAGACTATTAAAAGATATTTTCTCAACGTAAATATCTAGGTGCCATACCCATGCCAGCCACCCATCGGCCAGGGGTGGGAATTGATGTGGCATTATAAAGACCTTTCAGAGCTACTTGTAGTATCACCCCCAACCTGGAACTGTACTGACATCTACTATGGCAGCGTGTCCTAAAATGAAAAAATCAACCGATGAATTTGCCACACTCTCATCCAAATTAAAAATATCTTGCAAATTCAAAATTTGTAAAATATCTTCCCAATTCCGATACTGTAAACAATCATGGTCCTCATCTAGATTTTTTCGTGTGCGAATTTGCGCACATCACAATCCATACATCTCAATGAAAAAATCCCCCTTTTTTTCCCCAGTAAGGCTGCAGTCAAAATCAGTATCTGGGAAGAGGGGATGACCTTTACTCATTACTTATCTTGATTGTGCACCGACTGATCGACTATTCAGTAAAGAACTGGATGTAGCAAATCAGTCACGTGCAGTGGGGCGCACGATATGATGGCCATAGCCACCGACCACCGCAAAGCGCAACTGATTCGCTGATGGGATGATCACTTTATTTACTCCCGAAGTAGAGCCGTCTAGGGCAATGCTGTCGGGGAAAACTAAGATAGTAACCGTAGAGTTTTCGGTGCGGGGTTCGAGTGTAACTCTTGAGATCGTTCTGGTCCTACGGACTGGACCTTCACCCCATGGTTGCTGATGTCTATGGTTGCATTGGACCCGGGTTTGATCAAGCTGTGCAACAAGTCGCCCACTTTCTCACCAGCAAGCGTGGTATCTCTGTTGCCGCCGAAAAACGTTCGCTCCTCGTTAGATTCGTATGCCTGATTGTCCAATACGTTGCTACGTCCGTTAATCGGCGGCGCCTTGACCAGACCACCGATTTGGCCCCTGCTGTGTAGTCCCAGGCCCTGTGCTGTATGGCGCTAGCGGTCTCTTGAGTATTGATCATTAAAGGTGATGCTTTCGTCTGGTCCATGCGCAGGTCAAAAAAAACCCCAGTAGGAAAAAAACAGGCCTTGAACTCGAAGCCGATCCTCCTCGTCTAGGGCTTTTTTCGCGGAATTTTGAGTGTGAGGTAGTCCTCGCCTGAGAGTCAGTGCCTGAGCTTGTGTTTGATCTTGTCCGTTCTTGCTTTGCTTGAGTTAGTGTTTCTGCGTTCGTGGATGAGTTTTACGCCTTCCCGGGGCAGGTAGATGTGTGTGCGAATAGTAGCGTCCAAGCTGTGGCATATGCTGGCTACACGTGGTACAAGCTCTCCGATGAATAGTGGTGGTAAATCTATATGGATAGTACAATGTTGCACAGAAGCGTGCGCAGGGTACTCATAAATTAACTACGGATGCGGGCGGCGGGTAGAAATCTGTCGCGCCTGCATCATTTGGAGACTGGATGTGCGCAAATTCGCGCACGAAAAAAATCTAGATGAGGACCATGATTGTATACAGTATCGGAATTGGGAAGATATTTTTACAGTTTTTGAATTTGCAAGATATTTTTAATTTGGGTGAGTGTGGCAAATTCATCGGTTGATTTTTTTCATTTTAGGACACGCTGTCATAGTAGATGTCAGTACAGTTCCAGGTTGTGGGTGATACTACAAGTAGCTCTGAAAGGTCTATATAATGGCCACATCAATTCCCACCCCTGGCCGATGGGTGGCTGGCATGGGTATGGCACCTAGATATTTACCTTGAGGAAATATCTTCTAATAGTCTCTCTGGTTCACACGATTACCGTGAATACATTTTATGGTTATTAGTATGTTTGTTTGAGACTTTTAGGGTAGCCAAAAGTCTATATAAGCCGAGTAAACTGCTTCCTTTAGTGGAGGTGAAGCAAGTTGGCAGACAACTTCAAGCCAAGTCCCGAGTAGTAGGAAGTTGAGAGTCAACTTCAGACCCAAGAAAACTTTTTCTTACGCTAGTCGCAGAGCGTCGGTGGTAGACCCTGCCCCTTTTATACTTGCTTGTAGCTTCCTCAACTCTCTTCTATATACACTCCCTTTTGTTCGTTCAACAATACCACGGCAGCACTTTTGTCGCTCGCAACACCTCCTTCTCAGGGTAATTGGTTCTGAGGATCTCTTCCCCGCCGATTTACCCCTATCATTTGGTACTCTTGTGGAGGGGGTTGCACCCGAGGTATTCGAGTTGAGCAGTAGTAAGGAACACTTCGGGGGGATTTCTTTTCTGTAATCATGGATCTCAACGCTGCTCGTATAACGTTCACAGGGGCAAGACTGAAGACGTTGAGGAGTTTCTTTACACATATGTCAACGTTGTGATGCGAGAGAAGGGCGATGAAGAGAAGGCCGCAAGTATCTTCGCCTATCTTCATGGTGACGCAAAGCACAAATATAAGTCCAAGTTTATCGACGGGTGGTCTCTTAACGGGAATGGGCGTAACTTCGGTGAGGTATGTGAGTGGCTTGTGAAAGAGTATGCTAAGGAGGTAGAACCAGATGAGATGATTCGTACCGCCATAGAGGCCCGGCTCAACTTCGACGATTTGTTAAGCTCATTGGTGTACTTGTGTGATCTTTATGAAAAGGCTGGGTTCAACGCCCAAGCCAAGTACGGAATGCTGCGTAAGGCGGCTATGGGGGATAAGCGGCTCTCCGATTTCCTCCTCATCAAGGGCCCTCACACTTTTGATGAACTGAAGGGTACCATAGTAGAATTTGTCAAAAATTCGGAGACGTTTCAGTCACTGAGTGAGGTACCGAGGGAAACCCGCACATCGATGTCTATCGTACATCCTGAAAAAATTATCAAAGGCCGGCTACTAGTGCAGCGGCATTAGAATCTGTCAGGAGCGATGTCAAAAACTTGGAAGAAAGGTTGGAAACCCGATTCGATAATCGACTTGACATGATAACCTCGCAGTTGGAAAGCCTTACTCTTACCATTAAGAAGAACCAGTCTGGGGCCCCTAAGGCCGCAGAAGTCTGTTCTTACTGTCACAAGCCTGGACACTTTGCAAACAGGTGTCCTGATAATCCACATAGAAACACTCGTTGTGCAAAGTGCGGTCGATATGGGCATCATGAAAGTAACTGCTGGTCTAAAGACAACAGAAGAGCAAATTTATCGGAAGCAAGGAGTGAGTCAGGACCAGAGGTGAAAATCTTACAAAATAGAAGGGATCAAAGGTTGACGGATGCCGGTAACGTATCCATCGCTGAAGAGATTAGTCAAGTCAATGTGACAAAAAGGGATGGGGAAGGGAACATTTTATCGAAGAAACCTAGGCTAGAGTATGGAATGCTGGAGCATATCCCAGCACCTGTACCTCCTCGAACCAAGAGGTCTGATCAAGTTGTTCCAGGAGTGGGAGTCACTCCGGCCAAGAAGACGAAAAAGAGTAAGAAAGTTAAGAGTATCTCTAAGGACGTACTAGAGTATGTGAAGAGGTACAATTTGGTGGCTGAGCTTGCATCGGCCCCAACTGGGATAACGTTTGGTCAACTTTTGAGGGGCGACGCAGAGGATGCGAGAAAAGAACTCAAAAAAATTATCAGGTCTAATAAGTCCGCTAAGGGTAAGAAACTGTTTCTTCAATCGGCCTCGACAGCACCAAACGTCTTAAGCTGGTACCAGTCAAAGTATTGGGTATGAAAACCCAAGCTCTCTTCGATTCGGGTGCTGTTCCAAACCTCATTTCAGAAACTTTGGTGACAGATCTAGGTCTCGAAATTACTCCAACGACTCGAAAAATAACTGTAGCGGATGGAACCGTCTCAAAATGCATGGGCACTGTTGACAAGGTTTCCGTGTTCTTTGGGGACTCTAAAGTTGATGTAGACTTTCTTGTCATGCCGGATCTCCCTTTCGATGCAATCATTGGCTGCCCCACAATGGAAAGACTAGGAACATGCATTGACTTGGGCAACCAAATGGTTTCAGTTAATATTGACGGCAGAACCGTGAAGATGCCCCTGGATTTCGACAAAAGCACGCATCCTGAAGATTTAAAAGAAACGGACAGTGAAGATTTCACTTCTAGCTATGACAGCGAAGATTCGGAACCAACTAACACTTTCGGAAGTGGAAAAGGGTACCCTCGGGGGTTAATGAACATGGCATGGGACGATTATGATTCCGGGTTTGAAACAGATGACGACTGGGATTCTAGGATAAGTTTGAAACCCGAATGTGTTTCTTTTTGCGATGATATCGAATCAAAGGACAGAATTCGGAGCATGAAAGAAGATTACCTTTGCAAAGAAAATAAGAATACGTCGAATTCCATATATGAAGATGTGAGCACGACGGAAGAGGTCCTTCAAAATATTGAGGTTGAGGATCAAGAAGAAAAAGGGCGCCAAATGGCAGAAATCCAAGGAAAAGTGCAGCACCTTCCCGCCCCCGCCTCACTGAAAATATCCGACATGTTAACATCTTCCGAAGTAATTGCATGGAGCGTTTCAGATTTAAGACAAGCAAGTGTACCGGTTACTCACTCGTTCGAACTTACCGACACTCAACCGATTTACCACAAGCCTAGACGTCAACCGCCAAAATATGACCAATTTATCTCAGAAAATGTTACAAGTATGCTGAAAAATGATATTATTCGACCAGTTTCATCCCCATGGTCGTTTCCAGTTGTGGTCGCACCAAAGAAGGATGGAAAGCTGCGTTTTTGCGTCGATTACCGACAACTGAACCAGAGAATGATACCCGATCGATTTCCGATTCCGAACATGGAGGAGATCCTCGAGGACCTGAAGGACGGGAGATATTTCACCTCAATTGAACCTTTACACTGGCTATTGGCAGATTCCATTGGATGAAAAATGTAAGGAAAAAACAACCTTTACCAGCAAAGCCGGTACGTTCAGGTTCGAAGTGATGCCTTTTGGTCTCATGAATGCACCAGCTACATTCCAAAGAATGATGAACGAGGTTTTGAAAGGACTTCCATTCGCAAGAGTCTATATCGATGATGTCGTCATATTCTCAGAAACATTGGATCAGCACATCTCGCACGTCAAGACAGTTGTGGAGAGGATATCGGAGTATAGCTTGAAAATTAAGTTGAGCAAATGCTTCTTTGCGAAAACTTCTATCCAATTACTCGGTCATATCGTCGCCAAGAGGGAATTAGAGTGGATCCAGAGAAAACGAAAAAAATAAAGTTGGCACCAAGGCCCGCTTCAAAGACGGAGGTCCGAAGCTTCTTAGGACTGGCCTCATATTACAGAAGATTTATCAAAGATTTCGCCAAGACTGCAGCACCGTTACATGCCAGCACTACGAAGAACGGAAATTTCACTGGAACAAGGAAATGGAAACTGCATTTCAGGAGCTTAAAGATAAGCTATGTGTCCCCCCAGTTCTCATGTACCCAGATTTCAAGAGACCATTCGTTGTTGGAGACAGATGCCTCAGAACGGTCTTTGGGTGCCGTTGTCCCAAAAAGATGAAACGGAAGACTACACCCTGTTCAATTCGCAAGCCGAACTCTGAATGACGACGGAAAGAATACTCAGTCTGCGAGAAAGAAGCGCTAGCTGTCGTCTTCGCGCTGAAAAGTTTCGCGTATACCTTTTATCACTCGAGAAATTTGTCTTGATAACTGATCACCAGCACTTAAACAGCATTCCAAAAGAAGGATGTACATCACCGCTTGGCCCGATGGCTCGACATTTTCGCAGAATATCGGTTTGAAATTGTTTATAGACCCGGACGCATAATCAGCCTGCCGATTACCTATCCCGCTTGAGGACGCACTGATTCCAAATGAAAACTTCGGAGACATCGTCGGAGTCGCCGAGTTGCAGTTGCTGAACGATAACGAGTACGAAGCTAATATTCACGGACTGTCAAATTCCTCGATGGACTAGAAATGAGAAAGGTTGATCTTGAACACCGAATTGTACGCAGGAATCAAAAGGCTTTTACATTGTGGAATGGGAAACTCTTCCGCACACTAAAGCCGGTCCCCGACTAGTGGCCCCTTTGAAAGAAAGAATGAAGATCTTGAGGACTTTCCATGATGAGCTAGGGCATTGGGATCTCGAAACAACCAAAAATTCGTAACTGAGAGATTTTGGTGGCCCGGTATCCATAAGGACGTCTATGATTTCGTGAAAAGCTGCGACAACTGCCAAAATTCACTCCAATACGGAAGTATAAGACCACTCATAGTTTTCCAGTTTCCGGTCTCTTTGAAACCTTCTCAATTGACTTCGCGGGCCCGTTCAAGGAAACTTCTTCCGGAAACAAATATCTCCTTATAGGCGTGGAACATCTTACTGGATGGCCAATAGCAGTTGCAGTTGAGGAGGCAAATGCTGAGGTGGTACTGAGATTCATCGAAAAGGAAATAATACATGGAAAAGCAATGCAGCAGGCTGTGAAGTGGCCGGCCTTCCAAACCAAGTACTCGAACCCTTGCATCGTCACGGAAGAAAGACACCCGCACTATCAGCTCTGTTCAAGCTCAGGGAAGAGATCAAGGAGGGCCATCCATGCACGTCGTCTGGTCCCTTACCATCAGAGGCCTGAAGAATTCCTTCTCACACAGGACTATGCGCAACCACGGGGCATACTCATCTTTAACTATAGAATGATTCCTATGGGAGGAAAAAGGGCCTGGGAATGGATCATCTCGGTTACGCGGGACTACTACGAACTCCACGTAATCATCCATTTCTACATTAATATATGCCTATGTTTTCGTACGTTGAACAGACCATTGCTACCTCAAGAAGATTTCCGACTATTAATAAGAGTTCTATTTTCATTCCAAAACGGAAGGTTCACGGAAGCAGGTCCAGAGTTTGTGGAGGTAATATATCATTACTCTATAGGAAGATACGGAATGGTAGCTGCTGGAGACTTGTCGCAAACGTATCTGAATATTATCCGTCCAATTTACGTATTTCTCAAGAACAACCAAGACGTGCGACTGAGAGGTTACGCCTTACCCCCGGATATGGAATACAGGCTGGTCCCGTATCCTCTATGGGAACCTTACGTTTCTCCGCCACAAATTGGGAACGTTGAAGGCGGCGAGGATCCTCCTGAAGCAGTGATGATGACCAGAGGAGGACCTTCAGGAGACAACAACCCGCCCAGAAGAGGTTCTGGTCGTCCCCGAGAGGACCTCGTGCAGGTCCCAGTACGTCAGGAGCTGGTCGCGGCCATTCATCGGGACCGTCCACCACAACTTCATCTCTAGCTCTCCTTCACAACCATGCACAGCATACAGTCGGAAGAAGAAGATTATCTTTTTGGCTGCGCAATATCTCGAGGATGCGAACGATGCGCAGGTCATTTCTTATTTCATGATAAGCATCTGTTTATGTTTTAGGGCGCTACATGGACCGCACTTATCTTACGAAGATTCGTTCTTGATGATGCGCGTCTTCTTTTCTTATCGACATCCATTCCTCCGGCATCTTCCAGAAGAGTTTGCATATCACATATATTTTTTCACTCTTGGAAGATTCGGAAGAGTCACGGAAGAAGAATGTATTCAACCCCACCTCGATGTGATCAAACCAATATATGAGGCTATGCTACAAAGTGAGGTACCAGTAATGCGAACCTACTTTTTAGAGCATCATATTGGTAATCAGTTGCATCCGTACCCGTTTGAGACCATACATTTTATCAATAAGACAGCGAACACTAACGGAAGCAGAAGAAGAGCAGTGACGAGTCGGGACGTTCGTCTTGAGCGAGAGGGCGTGATGTGCGCAAATTCGCGCACGAAAAAATCTAGATGAGGACCATGATTGTATACAGTATCGGAATTGGGAAGATATTTTTACAGTTTTTGAATTTGCAAGATATTTTTAATTTGGGTGAGTGTGGCAAATTCGTCGGCTGATTTTTTTCATTTTAGGACACGCTGTCATAGTAGATGTCAGTACAGTTCCAGGTTGTGGGTGATACGACAAGTAGCTCTGAAAGGTCTATATAATGGCCACATCAATTCCCACCCCTGGCCGATGGATGGCTGGCATGGGTATGGCACCTAGATATTTACCTTGAGGAAATATCTTCTAATAGTCTCTCTGGTTCACACGATTACCGTGAATACATTTTATGGTTATTAGTATGTTTGTTTGAGACTTTTAGGGTAGTCAAAAGTCTATATAAGCCGAGTAAACTGCTTCCTTTAGTGGAGGTGAAGCAAGTTGGCAGACAACTTCAAGCCAAGTCCCGAGTAGTAGGAAGTTGAGAGTCAACTTCAGACCCAAGAAAACTTTTTCTTACGCCAGTCGCAGAGCGTCGGTGGTAGACCCTGCCCCTTTTATACTTGCTTGTAGCTTCCTCAACTCTCTTCTATATACACTCCCTTTTGTTCGTTCAACAATACCACGGCAGCACTTTTGTCGCTCGCAACACCTCCTTCTCAGGGTAATTGGTTCTGAGGATCTCTTCCCCCGCCGATTTACCCCTATCAGAGACTAAACGCAAAACAAGTAACGATCTCGCGGAGCTTCTGTTGAGGGGAGGAACCGCGACGGGAAGCGGCGAAGGAAGCAAGGCGGCGGAAAATGCCGTTCCCGGAGAAGGGGCACCGAGGGAGTCGAAATCAAGAGGCTAGAATCGGAAACCTGGGTCGCGGGAGGGCAGGGAGGAGGGCACCAGGCGCCTTGACTGGTCGTGCTGTAGGTCCTGGACCTTGCGTTGGTGAGTGAGGGCGGCAGCCCCAAAGCCACCCGCATTGAAGGATCCTACCGTACATTCATACTGCGTCAAGATCACCGACTGTGAATGGGAGCAAGCCTGCCTTCATATTCCTTACGGTGGTCTCGGCCTCTCTCCTGCGTCTGTAGTACCTGAGTCCGCCTAAGCGGCTTCGTTGATTGATATTTTCTCCCTCTTTTCGGATCTACTTTCCTACTCGAGTGACATACAACTGGAGGATGTGCCCTAGGCTGCATTCTTCTTATTATCTCCACATTATCCCGATCTGTCGACGTCCGTTACCCTACTTGGTTGTTTCTGCGGTGTCGAACGGCGGTCCCTGGTGAACGCCTCCAGTCTTCTATCGCGTCTGAGCTTCACATTTTGAAGTTTGGTCGCTTCTTCCGTTCATCTTCTGGCCACGATAGAGCTCGCGTCTTTTCTGTTCGTGAATCATCCTCCTGTCTCGCCTTCTCTGCTTTACCTCACACTCACCGCGGTATCTATTTGTCTTCGCAAGCCTGGATAGTCGCTGTGTCTCCACGCCTGGCCCGGGCGCTTTTCTCTGGTCATGAGCGATGTCTGGTCTGTGCTCGCCGTTCCAACGACATCGTACCGTCGCTCGATCCTCTGGGCAAACATGCCCTCACCTGTAAATACGAAGATGGGCAGACTCGTCGCCATGATATCTTGCGTAATGCACTGCAACGCTGCGGTCAGGAGCATGGAATTTCTGCCCTACTTGAACATCCGCTCCCCCCTACTCCGCCTTCTTCCTCTCCCTTGTCCGCCCTCCGCATAAATATTTATATCCCTGTCGCATACGGCCTGGAGCCGAAGGATATCGCTTTGGGTGTAACCGTCGGCCGCCCACATTTCAGCTCTCGCGTTTCCCAGAGCGCCCTATCCGGCGTCTCAGCTGCTTCTACGTCTGAACGCGTGAAACACACACATTGCGGTCCAGTCTGCACGACAAATGATATTCGGCTTCTTCCTGTTGGTATTGATGTGTTCGACGCCCTGGGAGCCGAGGGTGTCACTTTCTTTCGCCGCTTTTCTACGTTCGCTAGTGCCCATCGCGGCACCACTGCTCAATGGGAGCTGCAACTCCTCATTTCGCGCTTTGTTTTCTGCTTGCATAGGTTGCCAGCGCGTCAGGTTCGTACCAAACGCTTTTCTGATTAGTTTCTCTGTTACCCCCCTCCGCCTGTTCTCCTACATGCTTTCTCGAAATCCCGTAAAGATTACACACACGGAGCAAAAAGCCCGTGCTAAGCAAATTTTGCTATGCTTCATGCAGATTGGATTCACTCTGCCTGCCTGGCTCGACATGCTCTGTCTGGAAATTTGGGAAGCGGTAAATTGTTCCCTCAATCCCACAAAACAGGACTCCACTGTCCTTTTTACGTACAATGCATACAGTATGTACAGTACTGTACAGTACTGTAGCTTTAGTCAGAGAGATGCACAGAGTACGGTACAGTATTGACTCTATCTTACAGTGCGCGACTTTGGGATAGCACCACCCCTGAATTTGATTCTGTACAGTATGATTCAGTACAGTATCCTGATAATTAAATGCAACCTAGGATAATAATATTTTACTGTACATTATACTGTACAGAATCCCCATTCGCTCTGCACTGTAATAAATACAGCACGGTAACCGTTCTATTGTAATAGACTACTATACGTTTCTCTGCTCACTATGCCATGATGTGACAACAAGACGGTGCTCTTGATTACCATTTCCCTGGTGCGTGAACTGGGGGATCGAGCTTTATGACTGAAAAATAAAGCAAACTCAAATCGTATTGCCACTCTGGGGGTAGCACACCGATGCATTCTCCGTCATCATGCAAGTTACACAATCAGTTTCCAATTGTGCTCTTGATCCAAAGATGGCCATCAAGCTTCTTCAGAGACGCCCCGCTTTTCGGTTCCCGAAATCTTCGCGCTGTCATAGTATCGGTGGACCCAACCTCGGCATACTGCACGTCTTCAGGATTCGAACTCTTCCCCATTCGAAGCAAACTAACCCAAATTCATAACTGTATCCCTCTTTGATTCACCCAGCATGGTCCTCTCTGAGCTTTAATCTGTAGTATGTCATGGTACCTTGATCTACAATGAAGGAACATGATTTTGCACGGACCAATCGCGCTTACGGCTTCTGATAGAGCTGCGGCTACGCTTCGCGTTACTAAAGATTAACTTTCCCGTCAGGATCAATCGGGCGGGTTTTGGGTGTTTTACTGATTAGAGATGTAGGACAGCTATTTCCGGGAAGGGTGGCAGGTCTGTGTATTGGAGGGTCTGACAGGGGGACAGAGTCAGGCAGAACTATCCCACAAGGCTGATGAAAGAAGAATTGATGGCAATAGCAAACATCAATATCCAGAATGGTGTTTCATTCTCTTGCAAATGTCAAACTTCCATAGACGTAATTCATAGCTAGAAGATTCCAGTATTTAAAAACGCCGGACTATGAACCGAACCAGCTTGGTCATCACCAGCCACATCTCAGTTCGCCATGATTTCATCTAACCACCGCTTTCTCAAACATTTTATTTGCCTGGTTCTGTGCCTCTCCTCATCACAGGGATTGGAACGATGGGACACACTCGGATTTGGCATTCGGCCATACGATGGAACGTTTGACTTCTCCCTCGTTCACTCTCGTGTTCTAGACCTTGGTCCTCTCATTGAGAAAAATGGCCGTCTTGTTCGCGAGAGAACAACCTTACTCGAACTGGACAATACGAGAAGCGAGAAGCGAGTAGCTAGTGGATTCAATGAGTTTACTATCGCACTGAAAAGAGATATATCAGTTGGGGGTGGCTTCTTAGGATTCAAGGCAAATGTGGCCACCCACTACAAATTGGAGACTACTCAACGCTCAGATTACTTTTTCTCTCGATTGGCCACTATTACCCAGAGAGGGCAATTGAGAGTCGATACCCCCTCCATTCCTTCCCTAAGGCAACTTGTACTACCTCACGTGGCAAGTCACATCGCAACAGCTACTCCACAACAAATTTTTGCGACGTACGGGACCCACGTTGCTATTGGCCTTGCCTTCGGGGGAATGCTGGAGCTTTGGTCCTCATCTTTGAAATCCAAATTTACCTCGGAGAGGGAATTCTCAACTGCTGCTGATGCCAGCTTCAAGTCTTTCGTCAGAGGTTCGTTCTCGCTCACAACTAGGGAAAAACAGTTGGCGGAACGGATGGAATCCGTGGAAGGTCTTATTGTCAAAGGCCAAACGCGCAGTTTGATCGACAATGCTGAAACCAACTGCCTAGCGCCTTCTTCGTCCAATTCCCAGGCAATCAAATTCTTATCTCAAGGTGCAGTCGCAATTTGGGACCTTATTCCTAATGATGCACAATCAAAGCGAGTCAAAGATTACTACGATCAGATATTTGGCAGACGATCTATAGTTTGAAGCGATTCGAGAGCTCGCCGTTGGACTCAGTGATTAGAGTTCCACATCCAGAAGCTCAAGTTTTTGTGCCACGAGGTTGGAAGGTAATCAGTGGGGCGCAGACGTACAGTTCTTTGGAGCTGGACAGCTGCTAACCAAATCGTACCCAATTTTGGAAAATGGAGTCCCAGTGGGATGGTTTGCACAGTCTAAAGACCATCTACGCTCTGACAAGGGAAAAATTCAAGCATTTGCCGTTGCTCTATGGGATCCTTTTGACTCTTGGGATGTTATAGTGCGGCAGAAAGTATCAGGCCGTGCTCCACATCCAAGAGCGACGGCGTTCCTCCCTAGTAGTGGCGGGTACATGGTAACAGGCGGTGGAGCAAATAACCTTTGGGTTTCGCCAGGAAGTCTGCTTGTGACTAGCGCGCCAACTACCGGGCCTTCTCCTGGATGGGTTGCCTCCGCCAAAGATCATCTACGATCTGCACCAGGGCGGGTTGTTTCCTTTGTGATTGGCATAAAACCGAGGGATGGTCAAAACCCTCCATCGCGCGAAAGACAGATCCGATTCGGCCCGGCGCAACATCCATCTGGGACCATATACGCAACACGAGGATCATGTTTTGTTGGGGAGGTGCTGAAGTTTCAAGGGGGGAACAGGAAATATGCTGGTTGACCTTGTGCCCAGTGCTGATGGCAAGAGGTTTTCCTCCTATGCAAAAGATCACTTGGTAGCTGACCCGCAGTCTCTCACGATTTCGGGAATTGAAGTAGAGGGAGCTCAGTATGTTGACACCATAGAGAGTGTGCTCGGAATTGATCCGACATCATTTTAGAAGACCAACACGATCAGTACAAGTATACCACGGGCCGTTTGTAGTACCATAAGGCCTTACAAACCGATTCATACTCAATGTGTTACAGAAACCATTAAAAAGTTCCTACCTTGGAGAGAACTTTAAGTGTTATGTTCATCGTCCTCAGTCCCAGAACATCGATAATTTAGATCAAGCGAATTCAATGAACTTTTAGTTTGGCCATAATGGCTTTTTTCTGCCCTAGGCGTAACCCCTAGGCACGCATGTCGTTGCTATATTCTATAATCGCCTCTCAGAGCTACCCAGCGTGGCTTTGTGCTCCAACGTTCCCGGGTTTATAACATGCCGGGAAACAGGAAGAACAAGAATAAGAGTACTTTACCAAACAAGATAGGTCGGATATATCTTCCAAGAGTAAAACACCCAAACCTTTCCCCAAACAAGAAGGGTCGTACTAACATCCCCCAGAAAATACGGAGCTATCCAGGTCAGGAGTGATTGGTGCAACAGCGTTGTGTTGGCGGGATACAACGTGACAAAGTGTGACCTCCTACTCAAGTATCATACTCAGCCATTCTATGAACCAGTTGCTAGTCGATGAAATCTGCGCTGCCAGTATCATACGGGCCGGAGTTTCAGAAATTACTGGCCAGGCTAGGGTGGCAAGTCTTGAATTTAGAAGAACACATATCCAGAATACAGAAATTCGATAAGTACGAGAGAACTGATCATCGAGAACAATCAATCGCGTTGGACGAGAGGACCAGAGCCTTCGCGGAGAACGAGGTACGCAGCAAAAGTTGGCAGGCCTCGTTCGGCACAGGGCCCGGTAGAACTGTACATGTTGAAGGCAATAGGGTGAAATTCGAACCTTTGCTCCGAACAGATGTGACCATTTCGCTGAGTGATCTCACGCTCAGGTGCAGTATGTGCGACAAAAATGGGCGTCTACTTTTGTTATTTGACGTATGGTATAGAGCGGGGGCTGATGACAGTGATGTCGTAACCCCGCGGAACGGGGAGAACTGGGTGTCACGGATGAAGATTTAGAATCTCTGTTTTTAGTTGGGGGATCGAAGAGAATCTTGTCAGAAGCTCCATTACCATACTCGCCGTAGGTTGATTGAAAGTTGCGCTAGCTCGGAAATGAGTTGGTCGCGCACAACTACGTGGCCCGGATGGCGCCCTCTGCGCAGGGACAGACATGATGACCATAGGGGTCGAGGACTGGAACTGCGCGGAAGTGGGCGGCGGTGCTGTAGCTGTACGGTTGTGAACCAGAGACGACGCGTACACCGAGGCAGAGGGAAACCATTGTTTGCAGGGTCTCGAGAGCGCCCCTTGTAGCGAGGTGGCTCTGTGGAGGTGAAGGAGGCAACGCGGCGGAGCATCTGAGATTCTTCAGTGGACGAAAGGTCGATGGAAGAGAGCAGTTTCGTTTCAAGGGGTTTCGAGATCTCAGAGACGGAGGAATTACTGGCAGGACACGCGCAAGTGGATGGCAAGGAAAATAGAGCCAGTTTAGCATACTTCTGCAATAGTTTCTTGAAGCAGCAGGCCGAGCATACGGATTGGAAGCTAAACAGTGAGCCAGGCACTGTCAGGAAGTCGATTTTGCATATTCTCAAGCACTACTCACATTCTGGAAAACCATGGGATAGATCGGATATATCTTCCAAGAGTAAAACACCCAAACCTTTTCCCCCATTCGGGAGGCAAAGTTTTGAGTTCCAAAGGTTTTGAGATTCGGATGGATGCAGCGAAGAAAGTGGATGAAATAGATGGAACTTTGGCTACATGAGAGTATAGAAGGGGCAGGGTCTACCAATGATGCCCTGTGACCTGCGAAAGAAAAATGGTTCTTGGGTCTGAAGTTGACTCTCAACTTCCTTACTACTTGGGACTTGACTTGAAGTTGTCTGCCAAATTGCCTGACCTCCACAAGAGGAAGCAGTTTACTCAGCTTATATAATCTTTTTGGTTAACCCTAGACAATAAGAAAACATACTAATAACCACAAAATGTATCAAATGGAATCATGTTAGCAAGAAATAATACCAGCAGATACTATCTGGATAAATATCTAGATTTCTGTATATTTATCCATATCCCCAATACAGTCTGGTATGGGTAAATCGTCAGGAAGAGAGATACTCAGAACAAACTACCCCAAAAAGGAGGTGTTCCAAGCGACAGAAGTGCTACTGTGGTATAGTTGAACGAAAAAAAAGGAGTGCATATGTAAGAGAATTGAGAGGGCTACAAGCGAGTTTGAAAGGGGCAGGGTCTACCACTGATGCTCTGCGAACAGCGTAGAAAAACATTTTCTTGGGTCTGGAGTTGACTCTGAACTTCCTACTACTCAGGACTTGACTTGGACTTGACTTGAAGTTGTCTGCCAACTTGCTTGACCTCCACAAGAGAAAGCAGTTTACTCGGCTTATATAGACTTTTTGGCTAAACCTAAAGTCTCACAGAAACATACTAAGAGCCATAAAATGCATCAAATAGAAACGTAAGACTAACAACAGATAATATCTCGATAAATATCTAGATTACTTCCTTAATATCTTAGTCCTTTATATCAGAGCTAAAAAGTTCCCCCAGAATATCCATTACACCCAGGCAGTCCACACAAATATCCGCGGACGGCTTAGAATTCTCCATTGCCTCCTGCGAAATATCTAGACCACTGAGGACGCCCCTATCCGGTTCCAGAGTCGAGACCACCTGGTCCATATTTTCTGGCCCCTTCCCCACTAATCCAGCACTTTCCATGTCTTCCTCCCCCTCACCATCCTCATCCTCCTCTTCACTACTCTCCTCATCTTCGTCAGAAGAGTCACCTTCATTCTCCATGGGAGCCCCCCACCGTTATACACTAGTGGCTCCCACAGATCTACCCAGTCCTCCTCCTCTTTCTCCTCTTTCTCCTTTTCCTCCTCTTCCTCTAACACCTCTTCCCTCTCGTCCTCCTAGTCCTGCTCTGCTTCTTCTGCCTGCTCGAAGAAATTACGGCGGACCCACTCCCAAACGCGTTCCCGGTCCAACCTTCTACAGTAGCCATCGCAGTCAGTTGGACCATTTGCCATCAGGCCCAAAGCGTTGAGTGGACGGCGGCCTCGGGATGACTGTGTGATAGTGAGGGAAGGGCGTAGGTTGGTCATATTAAGGGCCAAAAGAAGGGGTGAGCTGATGGGTTAGTTGATGGCGGGGGGTTGCCTCAACGACGTCGATTTCGAACTTTAAATACTGCGACGTCTTCGAAAAGTAACAAGACCTTGTAAATGTACAGTAATGTCATCTATTAATGATACCATGTCTTAAAATAAAAAATTCAACGTATGATTTTGCCACACTCATCTAAATTAAAAATATCTTACAAATTCAGAAACTGTAAAATATCTTCCAAATTCCGATACTGTATACAATTTTGGTCCTCTTCTAGATTTTTTTGTGTGCGAATTTTGCGCACATCACAGTCCCTACAAATCCCATCGAACGGTCCAGAATTATAGATAGGCCCCTCGGACATATCAAACTCCTCCAAGCCATCCTCACAGCCTTCGATCTCTTCTTCGCCCCTGTTAGAAGAGCAAGAGATAACCATTACTCACTCTTACTCCTCCTCACATTCCCATCCTCCCACCTCAGCCTCGCACACCTCTTCTTCAACCTCTTCTTCTGCCTCCTCTGCCCCCTCGAAGTAGTGCGGGCGGACCCACTCCCAGACGCTTTCTCGGCCCATTCTTCTACAATAATTATCACAGCAGGTTGGTCCACTGGCCATCAAAGCCAGAGCGTTGAGGGTGTAGTGGCCTCAGGATGAATTGGAGATGGTGAGAGATGGGCGGAGGCTGGTCAAGTTGAGGGCAAAAAAGAGATGAGCCAATGATGTAGTTGATGGCGGGGGGTTTATCCCAATGACGTCGATTTCGAACTTAAATAGGTCGACGTCTTCGAAAAAGTTCACGGCTTTGGACGAAATAAAAAATGTGAGGCAACGTCGCAGCTTTGAATTTGAATACAATAAGGGCAATTATTAAAAATCTGCTTGATAAAATATCGGAACTGAATTTGGAGGATGAAGCTGTTCACAACTCGAAAGATTTCTTTTTTGAAAAAGGACAACCAAACTCTTCAGAGATAAAATGGAAATGGAGTTGTACAGTGAATTTGGATTCATAGGGGAAAATCAGTTTCATTTTTTGTTCGTAAAATAAAATTGGTCGGAAAAGTTGTTTTTGATAACTCATAGGTCAGGTATGAAGAAGATAGAAGTTAGTGGAGAGTTCCTCTCTCCTACAGAAAGGACTGTTTTTATAACAACAAAAGCTTTGACAATTGCATAAATGCGGAAGGTACAGGGGGACTGGCAGGTCTGAGAAGAATTAAGAAATCACTTCAAATGAGCAATAGTAATGATTCCGTTAGCATCACGCAGCACAGGGTCTGGGATTACACAGTAGCGATCAAACACCCTGTACACTCTAGACGGCTACAATTTTCACGAGTAGCAACGTTTTTGGCAAAAAGACAAACCGATGAAATGAGTAAAGAAGATTTTCAATGGAAACGGAGGTACCATGGTTGTTTGCGTGAAAATGCGCGACCTGCTGCGCAGATTGATCGAAACAGGGCTCAATACACCACTTGAGAATCCAGGGATAGTTACAGAGTTCTCAGAACGTAAAGGGCTGAGTGTTTCATCTAGTAGAGAAGTAGGAAGGGACACCGGAGCAGGATGTTAGACGGTTGTTAAGATGTTGATGGAGAAGAAGATTATTTGTCAATGGACGGAGATAAAACAACTTCAGAGAAGAGGTTAAGTGCTGCAATGATGTCGCTATCATCAGAAAACAATACAATAAGGCCGAAAACTCAGAAATCTTAAAGAAAAATGGGTGACGATCGGGTGGATATTGTCATTGTTGGTCATTAGGCGCAGAAATTCTTTGTCTCGGTGTTTTTTCTACACTTCATTGTTTCTTTTAGCCGACTGCATTCCTGTTTATTCATACCTTTTTCTCTTGCTCTTTTAATGTACAACTATCTTCCTCTTTGACAGTGATTTTTTTCGCCTTCTCGGTTCATTCGATTATCTTCAAACCTACTAAGATTAAGAGGATAAGGTTTGTGGTTGTCTGCTAAATATTTTTAGTCAAATTAGCTGAATCTACGCAAGTTCCACGACGCATTTAGTGCACACATTTGGACTGTACAGCAACGGAAACAGGAGAAGATACTTCCGTTCTGTTGTGTGTACCAAAGACATTTCCCGTCGGTTCAAGACCTTAAGCGTCACTTACGTACTTCATCCCACCTAAAAGCTTCAAAGAAACAGAAAAGAGACTCTCAGTAGATTTAGTACACAACCGAATCAAGTAATTTCTTCATTTAAGTTATAAATTTGTTTCTTTTGCTTGCCTTAAACTGCATTACAGTTGCTGATGAGTTTTTACTGAAAATACCCCTTCCACGTGCACCAAAATCGATGGAAACAAAACTATGGTTGATGTTTTGCAGCACCGTACGCACAATACCATACGATTATGGTAGCACTTAACATTAAATCCGCCACTCAACCTATCCTTCCAGCGAGGAACGCCCAGATATCCAAAAATACATTTCCTTCCGGAGACCAACGATTAAAATCACAGGATCGAGGGCTGTACGGAGAGACTCTAGTGATTTGCTCACCAATAGAAATAATGACAAAATAAAATTTTCGATAATGACAATTTGGATCTCGATTAACTCAACAGGCCGCGAAAACTTCTTCGTTCAATGAGATTTTTAAAATAACTATGGTGTAGGACCAGCAGAGAAGAGGTAATGAGGCAAATTGGAGCGAAGAACACAGTTGTGATGAGCGTGAGCGTCGCGAGCAAGAAATTGTTCGTAATTAGGGCTTTTTGGAGATGATGGTGTTCATGTTTTCTAGTTACATGTGACCCATGTCAAAGCAAATAGATTAATTTAAATATAAAATGTTTCCCTTAAGAAAAGGTCTTCCTTTCAGCTCAGCCACAGCATATCGGTGCTGAGAAATTGGTGAATTCCCACATAGATCGACCTGGTGTTGAATACGAGCAAAGCACAGAGAAAAGTAATATTTATTTCTCCGTGTTCCTTATAAACAACCCCGTCTCTCATTCTCGGAAACAATTATTTACCATTTAAATGCCTGTTTGGCGGCAGTACCTGGACAGAACAGTATAAATTCCCCCCCTTCAGCATGAGTTTCAGGTTGTGCGGATTTAATCACGAAAGGGTAGCTTTCCTTCGAAAATGCAGATTCAACTAGAATTTTGCCGCCTTGCTAGTCGAAAGACTTCTGTAGTTTTCATACACTCCTCCCCATTCAGCTATGGCAAAGTCGTGTATGGTGCCGGGATCATTTATTGCGCAAGCAATTATGTGGCCGCTTGGCGATAAAAAACAAGTTACTCAAGAAATGGTCGCATCTACACCCATTATAAAACATGTGTTGTATCAGACAGTCGCCGGATTGTTCTAAATACAGCTTGAGGCAGTCAGAAACTCCGTACCAATCTGATAAAAGTGAGTGCCGCGCTGCATCTTCTGCTTGATAATCCTTCATTTTATCTTTGTTTGGCATCTCTACCAGTCCTACTTCCTAATGTGACCAAAATCTTAGCAAAGGCGTTCTACCGAACCAAAAAAATAGCGAGCAGACAGAATTAGTGATACCAAATAGTATACGCAGAGACCAACATCCGCTTATGGTCCTGTATCAAGCGATAGAAAGACCTAAACACTGCGCGGCATTCATGGCTCTCGGCCAATCTCTTCTCTTCTCTCTAAAAGGTAATATCCTTACCATCCCATTTTTTAAGTACGTTGTATACCCTCTATCGAGAGCTGTGAACGAAAGAAGAAGCTTGGTGAATCCAAAACTCTCTAAAACTGTTATAGTGATAAGGGATTGGTTGCATGTGGAATATGGAAGGAATTTGAATGGAGAAATAGCTGGAATCCTTAAAAAGTGTCGGGTAATTCGACGGTCTTGGCGACGGGCGGTTTTGATAGACAACTGGGCTCGAAATGAAAGGATAGAATATTCTTGCTGCTCATGACTGTGCATGAGCAAGTTCATAATTCTTAAATTGGCATAGAGCGGATGGCCGTAAAAGGTCGGAGACGTAGTTGAAGATAGGTCTTGTGGGGCTAGAGGATGGAGGAACTGAAGAGTGGGGATAAGTGTTTGGGAGCTGTCGTAGAACAACGACAGGAAGGCTCAAAACAGTTTAGTTTCTGATGGGTAGAATGTGACAAAGCTCAGGAAATAATGCGGGTGAGCGTAGTGTTGAAGGATGTTCTGGGTTTTCAATATCAGGAACAATGCAAGGGAATTGAGAGGGAAGGGGAAACTCCAATGAGTGGGTTTGGGACTGATGAGGTTATGGGGGCGGCCGTGTCTGACCGAGGAGTATCTAAGGTCTGAGCATGTGGAGGGGAACTGAAAAAAGAATTTATTTGGTTCTTTAATTTTTAAAAATTGCGGTTCGGCTATCCCCCGGTGTATGCTAGACATGTTCAGGATAATGGGTAATGCGGCTCGTGTGCCTAAATGGCTGGCTCGTAGCCTGTCAGCAGACATTATTCATTGGACATCACTGCTGCTGCCGCATGATTCTGGGTTAAAACCGCTCGAACCGCCCCGTATGTCTCCATTGCCCTAAATGCCACGTTCCGCGCCACGTCTGTTAGCACTGCTAAGGCGTCTGGGTGCCGGCTCCCGAGGGTGAATATAGGGATAGGTATCATCCTGCTTCGGGCGGCACTCGCGATAAAGATTTATATCTTCTATGCTTTGCAGCCTTTACCGCGTTTGGAGATGTTAGCGGGGTAAAGGTGCGCACTCTCCTGTTGAATGGCGCGAGTGGGTTGACAGAAGTGACATCGAAGAAATCCGTGCCTCCAGTGCTTCCTATTGCTATGATGTCTGGCCTTGAAAGATGAAAGCCATCCTGGGCTCCATGGCACGGTGACGAGCAGCTTTCTGCCGGTCCTGGGCAAGCATGCGAACTTGTCGGTCATATCTTCGAATTCTGTGACCTCCGTGAACACAGTGCAAGAGATGATCCCCGAAGCAGTCAAGTTTTTCCGGGCAGGTTTTCCTAGGGCACGGTGTGTCCGGAGAGAAAAGCGGAACTTGAGAGTAGTATTGAAGCCATTGTAATACAGAAAATGGTCCTCCCGAAGGAATCAGCAACCTTCAAACAAATCAACGATCCAGCCCCTGAATCTGCTCATTGTCCTTTCCGAATTTGTTTGCCATTCCCCCTTAGATATCTTAATACTGTATCCTCTCCTCCAAATCTACTCCAAATCAGCATTTTACATCTTTTTTACCTACCTTCTTCATCATATTTACTCCCTATGTAGAAATTTCAGGCAAATGCGCTACTGCAATTTCGATTTTAACTTTTAGTACCGACTCCAATCCGTCTCTAAGGTGTACTTAAACCCATTTTACCCAACTTTTTTTGAAATCCACCAACCTCTATACACACTACCCTCACCCTCACACCCTCTATCCTCCATTCACAATCGATCCACTCCATTTATAACCAAACTGAACAAACTTCGCCCCTCCGCCCCCAACACCAAAAAACGCCCCTCTCGCCCCTGAAACGGCCTTGCGCTCTCTGCATATGGCCTGACGGACGCAGACGACTACCTGCAACGTCTAACTAAGAAGAAGATAATCGAGTTTGTCAGCGGACTCTTCGTCGAGGATGAGGCCGAGGAGGTAGCTGAGGGGCAGGAGTGGGAAGTCGTGGAGGGAGCTGGGAAGATCTTGGAGGATGGCCAGCCCCGGAATTGGTCTACGAGGTTGACGAAGAGGAGGACGAGAATGTTGATGAAGAGGAGGACTAGGAAGATGTTAAGGAGAATGAAGAGGAGGAGGACGAGGAGGAGGAGGGGAAGGGAGACATGGGAAGTGTTGGAATGGTGGAGCCAGGGCTGAAAATTATGGAACAAGTTTTACCGACGTTGGAAACGGATGTGGATATCTTCAGTAGTTTAGATTTATCCCAGGAGGAAATAGAGAGTTATCAGACGTTTGCATATATTTGTGGCGACTGCTTGGGCATCATGGATATTTTGGGGGATTTTTTTTGCGTCTCATGTAGAGATTGTGAAAGAAGGGGACCATATCGATTGTTCGTTTTTTAAGTGTCTTTTTGTTTAGAGAATATCATCCACACGAATTGTTCTTATGAATTTCCTGGTATCTTCTGTAGTTTTGTTCGGACTTTAGTGTTAGCCAAAAGTCTATATAAGTATAGTAAACTGCTTTCTCATGGAGAGGTCAAGCAAGTTGACCGACAACTTCAAAAGAAATACTCTATTAGTAACGAAGTTGGTAGTTATCTTCGGGCCGAAATTTTATAAACGGCTCTCAAGCCTCGAAGCTAGGTGGAAGAGCGTACCCCTTTAGAATTTTTGGAAGATCTACTGAGCCCTCTTCCTTTTCAGTCCGTTGCATTTGCCTTGCAATGTACAGGGAAGCAGGTCCGTCGTTCGCAAGGCGAAGGTACAGCCAGCCCCTTCCGGACGAAGTCGTTTGCCATAGATTTCTCACCTGTGTACAGCACTTTTTGTTTCCACAACTACCTTGTCATAGCACTTTTGTCGCTCGTAACAGCTCCGCTTTTGGATAGTAGGCGTCGAGTATATCTCCTACACCGACTTTCTGCTAACAGTCATGTCGAAAACTCGCGGGCGTCGATACTAGTCTTCAGACCCGGGCACGGGGTGCAGTACCCCATCCCTTCGCCCCTGGTAGAGCCATCGAAGCGCGAAAAGACTGCGTCCTTGCGTCTCCGAGAGGTTTACCGTCTTGCACAGCCTTGTGAACTACTTCCGTGGGTGTCTTGTGCGAAGGTGTTTTGTTTGAGGGAACTGAAATGAAGGTGATGATCTCATAGCGGTATGTAAGGTTCGGAGAAATTTCGCGCGCAGTGAACAGACCCACTGTACTACTGTACCTCGTGGATATAACCGACCACATCTTCCACGCATTAAAATAATCCAAAAATTCCCCCCTGTACTGTATGAAAATGGATAGTGAGATGAAATCCTGATGGTCCACGTAACCCTGGGAAGGCGTAAAACGCATCCACAAACGCTGAAACACTAACTCAAGCAGAGCAAGAACGGACAAGATCAAACACATGCTCAAGCCCTGACTCTCGGACAAGGACTGCCTCACACTCCAAGAATCCCGCGAAGAAAAGCACTAGACGAGGAGGATCGCTTCGAGTTCAAGGCATGTTTTTTTTTCATAGTGGGTTGTTTTTGGGCCTACGCATGGATCCGACCGATCTCAAGAATTACTGTACACTCGAACCTCGCACCGAAAACTCTACGGTTACCATCTTAGTTTTCCCCGACAACATGGGGTATGTAGCCCTAGACGGCTCTTTGTCGGCCGCAAATAAAATGTTCATCCCACCTCACTATGTGCATATTTTTATGATGATCTCGGACCACAGTAGGGAGTACATCTTTTTGGACTATTTAAAATTTCTACGAAATTTCGGGCCATCGAGGAAAACAGCGAATGCACACTGGAAATGGCCTGTCCCACAGACACATACAGTATCTGATTGTTACATCACTGTACTGAATACGGCTCTCGGTAGCCAAATTTGTGGCCAAATGTTGTAGGTCTTTTTGGCGGTACAACAGATGAGTATGTATCACGAGTAGGTAAAGCTCTTGACGGCAACTCGCAGCGCATGCTCGGCGGGAGGAGTGAAGACTCGGCTTTATCAGCAGCTTAGTTATGCAATTTGGTCCACGTGTGCAGCGTCTGTACTATGTCGCGCCCCACAGCATGCAGAGTTTAACCACCCTATTCAAACCTAATTGTTTTAGGTTTGTTACAGTGGGGTATTTGATAGGGGTTAATCGGCGGAAGAAGAGATCCTCAGAACCAATCACCCTGAGAAGGAGGTGTTGCGAGCGACAAAAGTGCTACCGTGGTATTGTTGAACGAACAAAAGGGAGTGTATATAGAAGATAGTTGAGAAAGCTACAAGCAAGTATAAAAGGGGCAGGGTCTACCACCGATGCTCAGTGACTAGCGTAAAATAAATGCTTCTTGGGTCTGAAGTTGACTCTCAACTTCCTAACTATTTGGGACTGGGCTTGAAGTTGTCTGCCAACTTGCTTCACCTCCACTAAAGGAAGCAGTTTACTCGGCTTATATAGACTTTTGGCTACCCCAAAAGTCTCCAACAAACATACTAATAACCATAAAATGTATTCACGGTAATCGTGTGAACCAGAGAGACTATTAGGAGATATTTCTTCAAGGTAAATATCTAGGTGCCATACCCATGCCAGTCACCCATCGGCCAGGGGTGGGAATTGATGTGGCCATTATATAGACCTTTCAGAGCTACTTGTAGTATCATCCACAACCTGGAACTGTACTGACATCTACTATGACAGCGTGTCCTAAAATGGAAAAAATCAACCGACGAATTTGCCACACTCACCCAAATTAAAAATATCTTGCAAATTCAAAAACTGTAAAAATATCTTCCCAATTCTGATACTGTATACAATCATGGTCCTCATCTAGATTTTTTTCGTGTGCGAATTTGCGCACATCAGTATTCAAGACTATGCATGTTGCACCTGCATATGTCTGTGGTAAAGTAATTCAGTTCTTGACAGGTCTTTATGTTCTGACCAAGTTTGTGAACATGTGTTCCAACGGCGAACTACCGGACTCGTGCCGGGCCTACTTCTGCGGGGGCCGGCTCACAGCCCTCCACAAGCCCAACGGTGGACTTCGCCCTATAGCTGTTGGTCTCCTCCTCCGCCGCCTTATTGCCCGCCTCCTCGCTCACAAGGCTTCCTCGACTGCAGCTTCCTATCTCTTGCCTCACCAACTTGGCGTGGGCGTTAAAAGTGGGGCTGAGGCCATTGTTCACGCCGTCCGTCGCCTGACGCAAAACACCAAGTTCCAGGACCACGTGTTGATCCAAGTCGATGCTCACAATGCCTTCAATAGCATTTCTCGACAACGCATTCTTGATGCCGTTCTGGACTTTGCACCTGGCATCGCGCGATGGGTTCACTACTGCTATGGGGATACCTCTTTTCTCTCATTCGGTTCATTCTCCGTACTAAGCGCCGATGGCACTCAACAGGGAGATCCGTTGGGGGCTCTGCTTTTCGCTCTCGCTCTCCATCCTCTCGTTCTCAAGTTCCAGGGGCAATTCCGGCCCCCGCTCAACGCTTGGTATGCAGACGATGGTAACTTGGTCGTTCCCCGCTCGCAGGTCCTCCGGGCTTTGCAATTCTTCCAGAGTCAGGGACAAGCCATCGGGTTCGCACTGAATATGACCAAAACCCACGTCTACGGCCTCTCCTATAATCCTTCTCCCTCACTCTTCCCTGCCCCTTCTCCACGCCCGATGGCTTTACCGTTCTCGGCTCTCCCATTGGTTCCGATTCCTTCGTCAGCGCCTCATTCGACACCCGTCAAGCTGCAGTCGATCGCATCTTTTCCTGTCTTCAGTCCTTCGATGACGCCCAGATGGCCTACCACTTGCACCGTTTCTGTGCGAGCGCTTGTAAGGTTATTTATCTGCTGCGGACTCTCTCCCCCCACCAATCTACGGCTCTGGCCGTCAGCTTCGACCGGAAGCAGCGGGAGGCGTTCGCACAGATTCATGGTCCTTGCACCGACTCCGAATGGGAGCAAGCCTGCCTTCCTATTTCCTACGGTGGTCTCGGCATTCCTCTCGCTTCTTCAATCCCTGAGTCCGCTTATGCGGCTTCGATGATTGATGTTTTCAGCCGTTTCTCAGGTCTGCTCTCGTTCTCGGGAGACCTACACCTTGAGGAAGTGCCTCGGGTCGCGATCTCTTTATTATCTACCCGTTATCCAGATCTCTCGGCTTTCCTGTCGCCCACTTCTCTGTTTCAGCGATGTCAAACGCCGGTCCCCGGCGAACGGCTCCAGTCTTCTATCTCGTCTGAGCTTCACAGTTTGACGTTTAGTCGGATCTTCCGTTCATTCTCTGACCACGACAGATGTCGCCTCCTTTCCGTCCGTGAGTCGTCCTCCTGTTCCGCTTTCTCAACCTTACCGCACCCTCACCGCGGCACCTATCTGTCCTCGCAAGCCTGGATAGTGGCTGTCTCGCTACGCCTCGGCCGCGCGATTTTCTCTGGTCATGATCGATGTCCGGTATGTGCTCGCCGTTCCAACGACATCGCCCCGTTGCTCGATCCCCTGGGCAAACATGCCCTCACCTGTAAGTACGACGATGGGCAAACTCGTCGCCACAATGTCTTGCGTAACGCTCTCCATCGTTACTGTAAGGAGCTTGGAATTTCTGCCTCTCTTGAACATCTGCTTCCTCCCCTTCCCCCTTCGTCCTCTCCCTCGTCCGCCCTCCGCATAGATCTTTTTATCCCTGGTGCATATGGCGTCGACCCGAAGGATATCGCTTTGGATGTCACAGTGGCCCGTCCACAGGTCACTTCTCGCGTTTCCCAGTGTGCCCTATCTGGCGGCGCAGCTGCCTCAATGGCTGAACGTGCGAAACACACGCACTACGGTCTAGTCTGCCACACGAACGATATACGCCTTCTTCCTGTTGGTATTGATGTGTTCGGTGCCCTTGGGGCCGAGGGTGCGACTTTCTTCCGGCGCCTTTCTACGTTTGCTGCTGCCCGTCGAGGCACCACTCCCCAATGGGAGCTGCACCTCCTAATCACGCGCTTTGTGTTCTGCTTGCATGGGTTGCAAGCGTGTCAAGTTCTTACCAGATGCATTTCCGATTAGTTCCTCTCTCATCCCCCTTCGCATGTTAGTTTCTCTGTAATCCCCCTCAGCATGTTCTCCCACATGCTTTTTCCAAATTCCGTAAAGATTACACACACTTGACAGGGCACACGTTAACATCTCGAGTGCATTCTACACCTACCAGTATCCAATGGCATGGCACCATATCGATAGTAAAAAAGTAGCAGAAAATAATGCTTTTCTTGTATGTTCCAAGTTGCAATGTCCAATTGGCTTGTTACATTGTACGAGGAGATGAAGTCTCCAAGCCCAGCTATCCTACTGGTGCATTCATTGCGGCAATATTTTGCAGCTGCGCATAATCTGTCCAGTGCCAATCCAATTTCTGCCACCCCAGATTGCAACAGCATTAGCAGTACGAAACGTGATACCGTCAATTATTGTACTCTTGCAACGTTCAAGGGCGTTGCAGCGCGTTTTGGACGATTGTTGCAGTTACCCTAAAGAGTACTACGTAACAGTTACTGACAAAACAGATGCCAATTTTACGTTAGCGATTGGCCCCTCTGCTACAGTATAGCCCAATGTTCATGAAACCGGCAGTCAATGACCAGCCTCCATCACTACCTCAACTGGCAAACCTCAACTTATATCGCAATCCTTTTCTTCACTTTGTCAAACACTCAAAACAAAAATGCCCTAGAATTCTCTTCTCCAGCGCTGCGGCGGATGTCATCATGAGAAATGAAAGGTTTCTGGAACACAATTTCGTTCCCTCGACTTTCTATTGATCTCTCTCTATATAAATTCCGCACTTGGATCCGAACCCGTCGTTTCACTCGATGTGACAATCCCCTGCAATATTCAAACACTTGCACCCACCAGACACCATCACACTTACACAACAGTCTCTCCACTATGAACACACCCAGCTTCCTTGTCATCGGCGCCACAGGTCTCACGGGCAAAGCATTTCTCAAAGCCCTTGCTAAACACCCCGACCATCCCTCTATTCACGCCTTCGCTCGTACTCCCTCAAAACTAACATCTTCTGACGAATCGCTTTGCACCAGTATTCACAAGGGAGATGCTACCAATCCAGAGGACATCGAGACCGTCCTTGAAATCACAAAAGCTGATGTCGTCATCCAATCTGTCGGTATCCCAAATAGCGCACAAAGAAGCAACGTTCGTGAGAAATCCTCCATCGCTTTGCTCAACGTTCTCACCAAGCCAGCCTACTCACATGTCAAGATAGTGGCTATTAGCGCCGTCGGTGCTGGCGGTACTAAGATCAAATACGGCTGGGGACTCGGCATGGTTGCATCCTGGATCCTTAGAAATGTCATGGCAGATCACGATCAACAAGAACGGGTTCTAAAAGAGTTGACCGGACGTGTGGCAGTCGAGCGGCCTATGGGGCTTGGAGAAGGGTCGAAAGGTGCTGGGGTGCAGCAGTTTGTCGACAAGGCGCCGAGTCTCATGGTGCAAAGAGATGATTTGGCGGAATGGGTGGTCGACTGCGTCTTTGAAGATGCATGGTGGGGAATGGCAGTTAATGTGACCGGGTGTGGTGGTGAGGAGGGATTGCTATCGTATCTAAAGAGAGAGCTACTTTAGAATGTACCAGGAGACACAGCTAATCCACCATTTCAATCTGAAACCATTCATCTGTAGATTGCATCAGCCAGTCTATTCTCTATACACTACAGTATTACACCCTAGCCCCGCCTTTCCTGCTTGGTAAAGTCTTCTTCTTCTACAGTATTGTACTAGTTTTTCATTTCATTCAGTAGAGGGTGGCCGTATTACAGAAACATACAGGGGATTACGGGTTATTCATGTTTAATATAAACCTTTGCCGCGTGTCGGCATGCGAACGAGGGGAGCGGCAGCGACACTAGGCCAGATAGCGAGACTTATCCATGTAAGTAGTTGGGCTTTGACGACAGAGTAACGACGAACAGGGCGAAAGGAGGTTTATTTGCGGTGTCATCGAGGAGACGTCGAGAGCGCGCCAAGGGTGTCGAATGGGAGTAGGAGGAATTGCCGCTGGACATGGAGGAACAGGTCGGAATCCTCGGGAAGAGGGAGTGCGTCACGCACCCCCCGCTGGCACTTGTTCAGTTTGGAAATATCGGCGAGCTCAGCAGCTGCCATCTCGTGAGCGTGTCGGATCGTGACGGAGGCTTACATGGAGCGTACCATAATGTCACATACTGCAGGATTCGTCTAGGGGCGACCCGCAGGCTGGAGGACTGGGTTTGCACGAGGATATCGGCTAGGCTATCAGTGATGCCAGCCAGCAATAAGGGAACTTTTTGTTGGAGTGTGGGACCGGGGGGCTTGAATACATGCCTTGCGAAGAGATTCCGAATGATGTTGCGCCGGTGAACAATATCATTGCCAGCCTTGCAGATCGATGCGTGATCTCCTCGAGGCCCATTGGGCACAGCAAAGATGGCAGCCCTGACAAGCGGTCACGCCGCGCGGAGGCACTGTGCGCTGACGCCTGCTATGGCAAGGCCATGCGCTCCCTCCATGATTCCTTGCTGGCTGATGTCAATGATCCTGGCACAATCGCGCAGCTCCGAGACCTCCGCCCTGCTCCAGCTCGGCCGATGTTCCACTTCCACTTGACAGCTCTCTCTCCACCCCCCGCGCATTACGGAGGCTGCTGTCACACGGGCTGCACGCAGTATCCGACGAGATACTGCCGCGGGCCCGGAACGTACGCCCTCCCGATGGTTGCATCTCGTTTCCATGACCCCCATCAGCCCCGAGAATGGTGTCACTGGAATCAGCGTCCTGACGAAACTCGCACCACGCATAGCCAACGGGAGCTCCCGGATGACATCCTCCCCTGCTCTCCGCCACCCTGCTACCATTCCAGCCGAAGCCTGGAATGATGCGGCCAATCGCAGTGGGTTCCGTCCTCCGGCGTCTAGTTACCAAGACCCTGCTCCTTCGGCGATTGCCGCCTCCCGTGATTTCTTAGCCTCTTTCCAAACGGCTAAGAGGATCAAGGCAGGCTGATAGGGGTAAATCGGCGGGGACGAGATCCTCAGAACCAATTACCCTGAGAAGGAGGTGTTGCGAGCGACGAAAGTGCTACCGTGGTATTGTTGAACGAACTAAAGGGAGTGTATATAGAAGAGAGTTGAGGAAGCTACAAGAAAGTATAAAAGGAGCAGGGTCTACCACCGACGCTCTGCGACTAGCGTAAGAAAAAGTTTTCTTGGGTCTGAAGTTGACTCTCAACTTCCTACTACTCGGGACTTGGCTTGAAGTTGTCTGCCAACTTGCTTCACCTCCACTAAAGGAAGCAGTTTACTCGGCTTATATAGACTTTTGGCTACCCCAAAAGTCTCAAACAAACATACTAATAACCATAAAATGCATTCACGGGAATCGTATGAACCAGAGAGACTATTAGAAGATATTTCTTCAACGTAAATATCTAGGTGCCATACCCATGCCAGCCACCCATCGGCCAGGGATGGGAATTGATGAGGCCATTATATAGACCTTTCAGAGTCACTCGTAGTATCACCCACAACCTGGAACTGTACTGACATCTACTATGACAGCGTGTCCTAAAATGAAAAAATCAACCGATGAATTTGCCACACTCACCCAAATTAAAAATATCTTTCAAATTCAAAAACTGTAAAAATATCTTCCCAATTCCGATACTGTATACAATTATGGTCCTCATCTAGATTTTTTTCGTGTGCGAATTTGCGCACATCACAGGCATCGATGCCATCGTTCACGATACCAGAGTTATGCTCAAACGAGTCTCCTCTCACCCGCAAGTCGCCATAGTCCTCATTGATGCACAAAATGCCTTCAATTGTGTTGATCGGTAATCGATTTTAGGACTACTACGACAACTGCTCCAACGCTCGCACGCTTCGTGCACAGAGAGAAGGTTTGGGTGTTTCATTCTTGGAAGATATATCCGATCGATGCCATAGTTTTCCAGACAACTACAATCGTCTTCGTCGACGTAGACACGCGGCGCGAGCTTTACTGCCTAATGCGGCATGCATCCTCGCCTGCCTTGACCCGTCGATGTAGTCAAAGGGTCACGGAGGCGTAGACCCGTTTCTATTTTCTCCTTTTCTTCTTTCCAAACTCCGTTTAGATTCCCACTGCTAGAAATCTCTGACGACAAAGTAAACTACCCCATCTTTCCCCCTGACTTCGTGAACATGCTTTATGGTCGCGTGCCGCCACCTTTGCTCATCCCAAGCCGCGACCGTATTACTCTTGTTAGCGCTGAGGGCACACAACAGGGTGACCCGACGAGCATGCTGCTTTTCTCACTCAAGATCCAGCCGCTTCTCAGGCGGATTGCAGCGGAGGAGGGCATAATTCTCAACTAGTGGTACGCGGATGACGGCACCGTCATGGGACGCTTGATGGTCTGCAGCGCGTCTTGCGTCTGACCAGTCGCCTCGGCCCGTCGCTTAGGCTGTTCCTCAACGCGACGAAGACACGCATCGACTGGCCACACCCGGCGGCCACGGACCAAGCGGTTTTCTAGGCGGAATTCCCGCTCTCAGAGTGCTCCCGAGACGGTTCCGGGCTGCTGGGCGCTCCCATGGGTAACTCCACCTTTGCCAAGGCTTTCCTACGGAGCAAAAATGTCGAATTTTGCCGCGTATTGCATCTTCTCGAACAAGTCCGGGATCCCCGGCCCGGTTTCATATGTTTGCCTGTGTGCTATGGTGTGCCGGGTCAATCATGCGTTCAAGCTAGCCGATCCCGCACACTCCGCCCATCATGCGGTCGAGTTTGATTCGCTACAGCGCTCGACATACACGTCTCTCCATAACGTCTCCCTTTTGGACTCTGCATGGGACGAAGAGTGTCTCCCACTACGCCATTGAGGTCAAGGTTTCTCGCTGGTCCCTCCGTATGTATCTGCCGCTGTTGCTGTTAGTCTCCCGGAAACTGTCCCTGCTCGCCAGCGGACAGCAACGTACAACACTGCTAGATGAAGAAGAAGTCTAATGCATTCAGTATCCACGCTGCAGCAGCCGTCCTGTCCAATGCGGCCTGCTTGATGGCTGGCCTGAAGGTGGCTTTTTAGGGAGCGTAGTTCCTTTCCATTACTGTGTCGGTACTTTCCTCATTCAGTATCTACTGAATGGCTCTCCTGGGCAAACGTTTCCGCGGGGATTGATCTTTCCTTCTCGCTCAAGCCCGATCGCCGCTGCGAGACTTTGTGCGCCACGTCAGTGGCAACCGAGTACTCAACGACCTAGGCACCCATGGCCCTGCCACCCTTGCTGCCACACCCGGGAACCTTCATGTACATTTAAATAGGGTACAGAAAGAGGCTAGGGCCAAGGTGTTCTGGGAGGATACTCTATTGAAAACTGTACCCAGCCCATCTGATCAGAGTGTGTAACGCACTCGTCACCGGATCTGGATCAGTCCTAACCTTCCGAAACAATGCTGCCGCTGTAAAAATTAAATGATATGCTCAGATCCCAAATAGATAATTCGGAATAAATGAATAATAACTTGCCTTAATAGGATTGAGAATAATAATAAAAAGGAAACCAATATTTATTGATCGACGGGAATAGTTCGATGGACTCGCCGATGATGATGTTGGGCAGAATGTCGCGCGGTTTTCTGTTGACGGAGTATATCGAACTGTAACTGATCGGTGAGCAACTGCACGCTAGACATAGTGGTAGCGAATACCGATTTGTTTCACCTTTCCGAGTCCCTGCACATCTTCCATCGAACGGATAGTTCCCAAGTTGCCCCGGAAAACTACAGTGGGCTTCTGCTGCGGACAGAAAATTTCCGTGAAAACCGACCGGACCCAGGAAACCTCAAGCATACAGGAACTTTGGGCATGTAACTCCGCTTCGGATATCAATATAGTAACTACTGGCTGCGACTTTGAACTCCACACAACAGGACCCCGTTGCCGGTAAGCAAATAACCCGATCGCGATCGGTGATTCGAGTGATCCCGAGCCCAGTCCGCATCTTTCTAAGCCTCCAGCATGATCTGTCCATCACCTAACGGTAGATGAACCCCCAAGTCCAACCTTCTGAGAACCGATGAGGTAGCGGACGACGTGCTTGGCCATTTTTCAATACTTGACCTCCGGGGCGGACTGAAACTTCCACGAATAGACACAGCTGTGGCAATTTCCGGTGGGGTTCTTGTTTCCAGAAATTGTAATAACTTTAGAATCCTTCGATACGATAATTTCTCCATTCTCTTAGACTCCGTAGCCGATAACGTCCTTCTCTCCTCGTAGAGGGATGTGGTAAAGAAAGCGGGGAAGGTGTACCATTTGCATCTTTGATCCTGGCAGCATCAATGTTTTCGCGATAAACAGTCGTTCTGACAAGGAGGTACCGCCCGGGAGTTGCTGGACTTGTACTCTGAGGAACTGAGGGCATTAACCGAGCTCGGATGTTTTAAAATGATTCAATTACTCCCTCTTGACTTGCGATACTTAAATTTCCGAGACGGTGATGAGAATATGGTCTACATAGACCAATAGTAACACAGATTCGAAACCCCGACAGCCAATAAAGATATTGTTGTTTGACTTTGACATTTTAAACCGGAGTCGGTGGAATATCTCCGCAAGTGTCTAGTACTACAGCTTTGGGCCTTGAAGTAGACTGTACAGGGACTTCAGAAGTCTGACAAATTTTTGAACGGAGTTGAATGACGTCCAAGGATAAAGGTAAGCCTGACCTAGACTTCTTCCTATTCGGATAGGGGTGCGTTCAGAAACGCTAATTTAAAATCAAGGTGCTGTGTTTTCCAGCTCTCAGCTGCGGCTACAACCAACAGTATCCAAACGGACTCGATGCAGCCGATGTGAACATACAGCTCAAACTCTAGGAAGTCCCCCGCATCATTGTAGTTCCCCTTGCCAAAAACCGACCTTTGAACCATTTCGGATAACCTTTTTCATCTCTCTTCAACTTGAGGATGACGCCGGACACTGACCAAGATCATCATCGGCGAAACTTTGACACAACACCGAGAATGGCTTGGTTGTTTCTCTAAGTATGCTTTTTCCGGTCCTCGAGGGGGCTTTTCGGAATGACTCAGTGTTGAGTCATCAAATTTCTAATACCGTGAACGGGAAAAGGAACCTCAATAGGATAGGCATATGCGTGTATTATGTTTGTTTTATTCGACCGTGTCGGAATTGCAAAGAGGCAGCAAACACAGATCGGGTAACCCATCTATGTGTTTTTAATCAACCCTTTATCGCGATCGCCACAACAGGTAAGCTTGTTCTTTATTGAGTATTGGTTCTGGTCCCATAATCTGTTGAAAACGTTAACCACTGAGCCACATGCGCTGGTTCTCTTGTGCCACTGAGCGGACAACAGCATATGTAAATCAAAATCATTGTCCACCCCCCTACTTCGGCCTCCGTCACAATAGCTAGGAAATCTGCTGCAGATGCCGCTTTTCAAGCCAACCGACGAAAAGTCCAGGACCTCGAACGCAAGCTTTCTCGCCGCCTGGTAACTTTTACCTCCTCGGAAAACTGCCGTGAACTGGGCTTCCATTCCTAACCCGTCGCTTTCGATTCACTTGGTGCGCCATCACCGGACACATTCTGGTTTATGGGGAAAGATTTGGGTGGTTTACTCTTGAAATATATATACGATGTATCCCATGGTTTTCAGACAACCATATCAGTTGGTATATACAGACATATGGGGTTCGAAGCAACCATGAACGCAGAATGCTACTGTAAGAGTGTGTCACTGAACTTGGAGAATTGGTGCTTGGCACGATCTGCGACTGAACGTGCCATCTACGTCACGAGGTAAAAGGAGTCTGGGTGCCAGCCGCTGAGGGTGGAGATTGTGATGGAAGCAGCCGATTCCTGCCCGGTAATCCAGAAACGAATCCCTGGTATTTACTATTTATTTGGTGAGGGTTTTGAAGGTCCTCGTCCTCCGATGAGAGGCTGCAAAGGGGTTGACAAGTGTGACATCGAAATAATCGGTGGCCCCGGTAGCACCAGTCGCCCTGTAGTCTGGTCTGGCTTTGTGTTACCCTGGTGGTCTTGGCTCGACGGTGGGTACCTTGCGGCAATGGCGAGGTCACTGCCCATAAAGTTCTTTTGCGCTTTAGTTTATCAAGTATTTTATATGAAATATTTTAATTTTCCAAAGCTTCAAGGGGGGAAATAGGGGTAATTTAATACTTGATAAATATGGTCAGTTGCGGCCCGGAATATTGTACCGTACATTTGTCAATGTAATCTGTATGTATGTGCAACACTGTGAAGTCATTAAAAAATTAATTTAGAGTCGGGAATATCCTAAAATTTTATGAGCGCTGGTTTTAGGCACTGGAAGTGGCTCTAATTTCGTTTTTCACACCTCTATTTGAAGTCTTCCAATTTTTTCCTTTTTCTTCTTTCTTTCTCTTTTCTGTTTCTTCTTTTCTTTTCATTCCTAGCGGTTGAAACGCATTAAAATACTCTGATTAAGTATCATATCGGTAAGGAAGGAAAGTCTCCTACGAAACTTGTTACGGAGACAGTTGGTCTCCAGGTCGCTCTCCTGGTCGAAAGTAATATCGCAATTGGTACACCGCGGGGGTCCTTTTTCTCCGTTTGCCTCAGTGCTGCCCTCTAGTGCTTTCCACCAGCCTCGTAAACACCCTTCTGCTAGGCACCGACAAAATCGATGTCGCAAGTGCGACATTAGAATTTGAGCTTCTTCCTTTTCTATTTCGTCTTACTCCTCTCCCGATCTGTCTCAACCTTGAACTCAGTAGTATAGACGAGGTCAATCCGGGCCTGGGCTGGGAAGAAGTAGCCGCGGAAGAAGACCCGAAGGCGTTTGTGTGGTTAGAAGGACGAGACTTGGGTATGGAGAACGAGAGGCCGGTCTTGAGTGACTAGAGGCCTTTGAAGAAGACCATACCCGGACAGATTTACGTTCAGAATCGGAATCTTCGCACCCTTTGTCGGCTTCTTCGTCAATGAAAGGGTGCCTCAGGTTCCCGTGGTGGTTGTGTTCTCTCTAATGATTCCTTCTTTGATAGGTTCGTTGAAAAGCCCTTCCCTTTCACAAGCTCTCTGTACCATCGATGATCCTCCGGAGTCCGTAGTGGCTTCCTTATCCCTCCGATCGTTCTTTTCTGGGGGTGGAAAGGTTTCGAAACTAGGCAGTTACTAGGTTATTGCCCCTTTGAACTTCGAAGTAGGCACCGAAAGTCCAAAGAGGCAAGTGATACCGGCAGCATAACTGGTATTTACCACTTGGACTTCGATATTCACACCGAAAATAAAAAGAAAAAAGGCACCTAACTGCTTTGGAGACCAAAATTAGGGCAGGGTTAATCTGGTTAGTGCAGTGGGAGTTTTCAGAGGGTTGGCATGGTTTTGGTGGGGTGGGTGGTTTTGGTGGGGTGGAGTGGTTTTGGTGGGTTGGCTCTCGTGTTCCAAATTAGTGCCATATACAGTGGCGTAAATAGCTCTTGTGTGCCGAATTAATGGCTAAAACTCGTCGAAAACTCCCAGTCATCCAACAAATTTACTAATCTTTTTTAATTCTAAATTCAATACTTTCTCGACGTGGGAGGGAAAAGGGTACCCCGCACTTATAGTTCGGCTATAAGCACATTAAAAAACTCTTTTCAGTTAGCTCCATAAAACATCATAGTTTGCGTTTTGAGCTAATTATTTCTTAATGGTACTCGATGAACATTCTGGATATAATTAATAACTCAAAGAGTCAGAAATAGCTACAGATAGTGCCATAAATTAGCAAATTAACCAGTTACTTGCTTTTAGAGTGTATTTTTACTTCACTTTTGATTGGCTGAATCACCTCAAAAATGACTCCATGCTTCTTTGAGCAATTTTTAAAAGTGTGTTTTTGAAAATAATTTTTAGTTTAATTTAAGCAATTAGCTATGAGAATGTTGAGTAATCAAAAAAAATTAGTAAGAATTTGGTTCTAGTGTTAGTGAAAAAATATTACAGAACAAAATCGTTTACTCTACAGGAGATTGCGCGGTATGGAATAAATATTCGCATTACTTGAGATTCGACAAACAAGTTGATGTGCTACTGGCCGATAGAAGTTTTCTGGCTATTGCGCTCTTTTCCATCTAGAAAAAAATGAAAATGAAACTATATCTATCGATATTGTTGGCGTTCTTGTGTGGAATGTACAGTACAATACTTTTGCATGGCACTGTGCTCGCATACCGTAATGAATGGCCCAAAATTGCATGCAAATTTTAGTCTCTAGATTCTACATTTTTTTGTTTTATATGTGTTTGTCCGCCGCGGCCGGTCGCCCGGCGGCGGACGAGCAAAATCCCGCTGTCACATTTAGCTGCCACTGTCGCGGTGGGACTACGCAAAGTGAGAGGCACTTTTTTGAGAATTGGAGTATAAATTTAACGTAAATTATCTGTCAAGTGCTCTGCCGGGTCGTGTACCCATCCCTCAATAAAGAAGACATACTTCGCATTGCTCCGCACGCAAATCATCGCCACAGAATAGATCGTATCGTTTTTGTGTATTGCCGCAAATAATTGTTATTTGCACGACAATTTTACTGGTGAGTAAGCGAAAAGTTCATTAGGGATCTTCCTTGTACGATTTGTTTTAAAAGTCGAACATTAAACTAGCACAGTGTGAAGAAATCACTTACCATTAATCCTAATTCTACCTGGAAAAGAAGAACAAGATTTCATCCCAGATTTGACTTAAGGAAATGTCCCAAAATGGACAAAATCAGAAATACACGTATTCTCAAGGACAAATATCCAAAAATTTCATCTCACACGGAGATAAACACCTTTTTCCATGATTTTGTATTTAGCTAACGTATGAAATTGAATGAATATATATATAAAAAACCAAAATCCTTTCTTGTTTCATAGAAAGCAAAAATATGAGTCCATTTTATTTTGCAGTCTTATAGTGAAAAAGGTTATTATAGGCTCAAAAAATAAAAATATTTTTTATCAACACTGAACTAAAGTTTCATTTATTAGAATGGTCACGGTTTAAGAATTACCTTGATTTCCATTCAAAACAGTATCTAGTGTTATACGGAAACATATTAAAAAGTCAAATGCACTGCATTTGAACCTAGTAGCACCTTTGTCATAATTAAGATAAGAAATTTTGGAATTAGACCAGAAGATAATGAAAACTTATAAAATGTCGGCTCTCGCGTAATTTTTATCCAATTAAACCAGCATAAGTATTTATTCGAGACAATAATAGCTCTGAAATTTGAACGACACGTCCTTTTCGTGAACAGAGAGGAAAAATACCTGAGAGACCTTCACGTACGTTTTCCTCATTAATGTGAAGTCAGGGATAAATTTGAACACTTATACGAAAATAAACTCTGATTTTATCTTTTGGAATGTTCCGAGATGTTTCAGGCACCACAGAAAGCATAACGGAAAGGAAAGTTATATTTTTGTCTCCAGTGTAAGTACATTATACCAATAGAGTAATGAAAAGCCAGTGCTTGTAGTCTTACATATCAAATATGGCAAATCCACTTTTTTTTAGAGTAACAGGCACAAAAAGAGTGTAATTTAGATGTTTCGGCTGAAAATCCGCTGTTTTCTGTAAGTTTTCCAAATAATACGTTTATTACTTAAACAGTTGATAATAGATGCTAATTACTGAGCAGATTGTATCCCAAATATGGTATAGGGGTTTAGAAGGGCAAGATTTATTCAATTTGAAACAAAAAGCGAAAACATTTGGAAATCATATTATTTTATCTTTACCGGACCGACCAATTTTATATCTTCTGTTCCTGTTACACGTTATGTTATTTAAAGCACGTGAGTAGAAATTTATTTCAAAAGATAATGGATTTCAATAGACAATGAACTGAAACGACACGCTCCGATAAATGGGGTATAACCTGCTCAAAGAGCTGTAGTTTAAATAATATTCGTCGCATTTGGAAACCATTTTCTAGTTTTCCCGTTAAAAAGCCTCATAGAAACCTGCAACTCATCTTTAATCTTGCGTCAAAGATCAGGCGCAACAATAAAATTTTTTTGTTGAAAAACAAATGTTTTGAATGTAGCTTAATTTTTCATGAGAGCAAAAGCATAAAGTTAAATATGAAGTTTAATAAAGGCCTCATATGTAAATAAATTCCTTAATAGAATAGGTCGTCTGAATTGGAAAATGTGTTCCATAATATTATCTTGAAGGATAATCTTTAGGTTATAGTGCAAGAAAATGACACAGTTTATTTTTTTAAAAGAAATTTCGTTTTAGTGTTTACAATACATCCAATGAAAATTAATTGACAGATTATATGATCATGACTAAGTTTAAAGTGTGACTAACCGTTTGAGAAATCAAATATCAGGAATAACTATATTCAGTTAATATCTTGTGATCATTTACGATATTTAGAAAACTACTAAGCATCAATACTATTTAGTAGTGATTCGTGGTATTTTATTTGCTAATGTGTACAAAACCTACTACAATAGAATGAAATTTTGCTATGGGACAGGGAAATGGAAAAAATACAAATGCTCATGCTGATTTTTTGCTTTTATACATCGAGTCGCATCCATTACGACTGACCAAGCTCTCTACAAAGAATTTAAGCTACTCCTGAAATAAGATGCAAGGCCTTAGTAAGGGCCTTTTTGCAGGAATATTATGTAAAATATTTCTAAGAATAGAGAAAGCAGTTTATTTCGCCTCTTAATTAGTGGAAAAAATATATTAAGCAGAGGAAGAAATATCTCAGAATAGTGATTTGCTCTAGAGACCAAATCCTCTAAATCCCCTAAAACAACTAATAGATATATTAATATATTTTCGACTACAGCAGGTCGAAACATGCTTAAAGTCATATAGTACGGGGTTCTTTTCTTAGACAAGTATTATTTACAGGACTTTAATCGGTCCTTTGAGAACCCGTAGTAAGTGTTTATAACCCGCAATGAAACTTTAAAAATCCGGATAATATTGTTGTGGGAAAGATTGAAATAGATGGGTAGTTCATTGGCTTTTAAATAGTCATAAAAGATCTGCTTTAGGAAAATTGTATGATTTTCCTTGTAGATGGAAAAGAAATCCCTATAGAGTCACGAAATATGTACATTGCACAGTCCTTTACCTAATAGAAACATATTTTAAAGGGTATTCAACGCGTTTCAGGGTATGACAAGAGAAGAGGTCATATCGAAAATTCGCCTTTGAAAGAATCACATTTCTGCTTCTGATGAATAACTTACTACTAAAAATTGAGTATATGAGAAATTAGCGACATGTTTTTAATTAGATAAAATTCATAGGATTCTGAAGAAATGATGAAAGATTTCATAAAATTTCACTGCTTCAAAGGAAAAAGACTTGAATTTCAGTGGGTGAAGTAAACTCTATTCATTCTGGTCCTACCGTCACTCGTCCGGAGAAACCAATTATACTGGAGGGTTCTGCAGTCTCTGTGTGTTGAAAGATATTTTTCTAGGGCTTTGCTTCATATGCAATATTCAGAGGCAAATTAGTAATAGTAAAAATTTAAGAAGCAGGGGTTTACCTAAAGATTAGTAAACAGAGCAAACGGATTAGTTTTAAATTTGAGATCAGTCAATGCGAATACCAATTATATATATCCAAGTCTTCGTACAAGTACTTAGTGGGAGCCTGGGCGTCGACGGTTAATAGGTTAAAGCTTGGCCAATTTAATCATTGCCTTCAACCAAATGAGGAAGTAATTTGCACTTTTGCTCCAGTAAATATGTACTTCATGTGCAATTGCTGTTTTCTTATAGCCAGGGGTGCGTGGTTAATCTAAAAACATTTTTTTCTTTTAAACTGCTATTGATTCATTTTTCCGTTTTTTTCCTGAAATAAGATCGCTTATAGCTTCCAATTCCCCTAGTAACATTAAATACACATTGAATGAATAAAAATTAGTGTATTTTTGGAAGCTGAAGTTGGATATCTTTTTTCATGATTCATACGAGTCTTAATATTGATAGCTAATATTAGTGGATCTTCATGTTTTTCTGCTCGCTTAAAGATAAATTGGAAATTTTAGAGGCATTTAGGGCTAAAAAATTCGTACTGTGACTACTATAACCTCACTTCGTACTGTGATTGATATCATGTTTGAGTAGACAAGTAATAAGAAATATTATGTATGTTATATCACGTTATCTTGGGCATCTTTTTCATCATTTCTACCTTTCTTGTTTTATTACTGCTTAGGGAGGAGATATTAAAAGTTTAAAATCTTCATTTCCAAATTTTTAACCTATTATTTGTGTGTCGCTCCATTAAGATTGGTAAAATTTGAGATTATATTGGCGTTACAATTGAGACAGATGTAATCACTACCACTGCTAAAGGAACATATTTCTGTCTCAGAAATATATGGAATATTTAATTTCGGAGTGATCCTTGAAAACAAAGATTCCCATTGCCCTGGTTTAAATTCACCTTTAATTTTTAGTAAAAATATCTCCTGGAAGCAGATATCGACCTGAGAAAGACCAAATATTAAATCAATACACACTCTATCCAGTTTTTTTGAAATTACCGACAATATCGACTCTATCTATTGTATTTTATTGGGCTAGAATAGCGCCAAAGAAATTCATAACTATCTAAAATTTTAAGAGCATCTGTTCATAAGCTCCTTTGGAAACAGTTTTCATGTCAGTAAAAAATCTATTACAAATTGTGGAGGAATCAGGAATCAAGGATGATATTTCTGGTGAGTCAGTAAAACATAAAAAGAAGTGATCAGATGGGAGAGAAAGTATAACCAAGGTTATGTTGTCCCGAAATAAAGAGATGACTGAGCGAGACGAATCAATACCTCAGATATGAGAGAAGTAGGTGTACCTTGAATTTTGAATGTGAAACATACTTTCCACCAGTTTTTTGGAACTTCCACCAAGCATTTTCCTTACATACAAGTTTCTTTGCATGCCTAAGATGAGGTATGTGAACATGCACGAATTAACATTAAGATTCGATGTCTTGGTACGTCCAATGGGGGTCAAAAGTCCTGAAATTAATGACAATGATGTTTAATTAGCTTACTGTCGAATTAAGCGCAGGAGTATAATAACTTCGGCACTACACTGAAGGACCCAAATGAAAAATCCCGCTCAAAAACATAAGAGTAAATTGCTACACGGAAGAACGAAGATCAATAATGGCCCATAATATGGGTCGATTAGATAAATACTGTTTTTGTGTTTTTTTAATGAATGTTGCTCAAAGTATGATTGTTTATATTTTCTGAGAGAACAATGGTGTATTGGAAAGCTCGCGAATTTTCAAAGCGCGTATTAAAAACCATCTCGCTTCAGATATACGCGACTCCTCGTGACGGAAGCGCGAAAGAATATAAGAGCGAACTGGTCGAGGAACTTCTTCTGAGGCTCGGGAAAATACAAAAGGTTAGCGTGCGTTCCTATCACAGCTAGAAGGTGTAGAAGAATTAATAAATCAAATATCTCTAAATATAGAGAGGAGCTTGCTGCATGAATAAAATATAGACCAAAAATTCTGGGCAGGAGCAATTTAAAGCTTATTATATTCTCAAAGCAGCCTAAAAACTTCTAAAAAATTGACAAAACCTCCCCAGAAAGTTTATTTGCTACAAGGAAAGTTTAAAAAAAAGTCATAAGTTTGGAACCATTTTTTATATAAATTTGTTTAGATCATTGAACAAAATAATTTGTGCACAGGGAAATGGTTTTCTATAGGATATGTGATTTTTCCAAGAAAAAGAATTCTCTGTTCACGGAGGTAGGGAAAATTACCAAATAGAGCATATTAATATAACATTCAGTGAAGTATTGACATGAATTAGGCTAATTAGAATAACATAGAAACTTCTACTGGTATTGGTTTAGCTGATTGAAATATTCATAAGGAATAAACATTTCTAGGCAGCGAAAATTGCCACAAAATTACTCCAATGACTCGTATTTTCTCGCTTTTCCACCATATATAGAAATTGATGACAGCGACTGGTTGGGAAAAGCCAATCGAGGATGCAATGAAACATTTTGCATCCAATGTAGAAATTTTTTATACAACCGGAAATTAGATTCATAGCAGTACTCATTGTGCGTTAAGTGAAAAGCGGAAAAATTTTCAGCATCCTTTTCAGTGCAAATCTGAATACATTAAAAGAAACAAATGCTTTCGGAAATTAAGATCAATGTGGGAAATTGGGGCAAAAGAGCTCGGTGAACTTCCTTCAGTATACAAGGCGTAGAATACAGGGCATTTTTTGAGCTAGGAGAAATAATTACAAAAGAATTGAATAGTATAGAAGTCAAGAATATTAGTTAAGGAGGAAGTCCCAATGAACTCCGTTTAATTCATTTGAATATTCGCAACCGTCTATCTTCTTTCATCACTGAGAATTTTATTAGCTTTAAAAGTGAGGTATAATCCAGAAATTTACTAAAAGGACGCGATAACATCATTTATAAACCAATATATTCATAACATTTTGTACATTTTATAAAAGAAGATGTATTAGCAAGTAAATTGCAGCATCATTTTTAGATTGAAGAATACATTCTACTGGTTAAATTAGGTACAAAGTGCAAATTTCTAATATCTTTATAGTTTTTTGAATAGTATTTGTTTAAAATATAGTTAATTTGTTCATAGAATATGTGAAGGTGATAAAAAACTTAGCTTATATCATAATTTTACACGCCGCTTGCTTTTAATGATAAGAAGTGAGTTGAAAAAGACAGCCAGGAATTAAATGCACACTTTAACAGCAGCCTGAGATGCCTTTTTAGGATCTCTTTAGTCATTACTTGGACTAAACATTAACGGAAACATGAAATTGAAGTCGTTCCTAATATATTGGCGTCACTTAATTGAACATAAAGTAAAGGGATAAAATAAGAGACAATCTGAGCCAACTTATATATTTCTTTTAGAAGTATTTATGGTTGAAGTTTTTGCAAGCTAGGCATACCTGAAGAGGAGATATAAAATATTAGTTAGCTCTCTTATGTATGCAATGATCTGCATTAGACTAGATTTAAAGTGGTCTTAAAAGTTCCGAACTATTTTCTTCTTTAGATAAATTAATACTTTTAAAGCAACTAAGAAAGCGTTAAGGTGTCTTAGTGGTACGAGGTATTCGAATTTTCTACTCAAACTAAAAAGAGACTGTGAACATCCCAGAACACTTCTTTGTTACACTAACTTATGCTGGCCTGGTCATAACTAGAAGTATAGTTCTAAAAATTCTTTTTATTACCAATTAACATTGCATACTTAATTCAAAAGAGTAAATAAAAGAGAAACATAGTTCTATCACCTTTTAAAAGCTATATGGTTCCATTTTTTTCCTCGAGCGATACCTTTTATTCGTGACGGACTTTATTTATAAAAGATAAGTTTGAAATATATCAATAGAATATAACTTACTATCCTAAATGTGTCATGGTAGAAAGTCATTAACAAAAACAAAAATTACGCATTATAAGCAAATCTGAACATTTCTAAAGTGAATTGTCGCATCGATGTGTGTATACGATCAACTTGGGATGGATTTATACCATGAGGATGAGAATTTCTGTTTTCAAGGATCAATCCGAAATTAGCTCATCAGTAGATCCGCCAAAAATCCATCTGTTATTAGAAAAATTCTTCAACCATCTGTCTTGCTCAGTTAAATGTGTAATAATTATACATTATAATAATGAATTTTGTCTTTATTTCAGCTTTTGTGTTTTACAATGCTAAGAAATTGAAATTGGTCGCTTTGGACATGGGCGAACATTCGCTTCCGTTGATTATATTGCTCTTGAAGTAAATTGCGAGACTTACCCAGACGAACTGCACTCTGAGATGGTATGCATCTTGATACAAGACCTAGGGGTTATAAGCCCAAAAATCCAGCCCTTTGAACTCTTATTAAGTTTTCTAATCTTTTTTTTGGAGAAATTTTTAGCTCTTGCACCTCCGCCTTTTCATCCTTTGCTCTTCTTGGTATCCCAAAACCTGGATATCTTAACGATTCAACGAGACTTCGTCCGATAGATATATACCGGTATTTTCTCTGCTTCATCTAACGACTCCTTGTCAGTCTCGCCGTCTCCGAGTCCCTCGGTGCGCATTTATTTGGAATCGGACCATCCAGTGGCTTCAGGGACGAATTTCATATTCAATACGCCAATTTTTAACTCCTACTATTCAGAGCACTTGGCCTTGTTGCGCTTGACTGCACAGAAAGCTTTGAATTTTATCGAGCGCCGGTGTATTCTTGACTCCGTCCGCATATGAGCACATGGGCTCTCAACGTCCATTTATTACCTCTTCGGTACCGAAACGACTCTTTTGTTCGGAAGTCAAATTATCCAATGCCGAATAGGCATTCGAAAAGCGACCCGATCAGCCTGATTCTGTTTTCCTTGGCCTGTCAATGGCATACCCATACTTTTTTGTGGAATTTACCGGACTGTAGCTTTATGCTTTATATGGGGAAGAGCTCACGCTCATTGATCCCTTAGCTCAAGAATAGTCAAGTACTCTCTTATCTGATGACCTATGGTACGAAACATGGTTATTTTATTTAAAAACACAAATGTATTGTTAGGGGGCCCACTTTCCAGCAAAATGATGATATTATGCTCTCTTACCTTCCCTGCTCCATCTCTTGCGAACCATTTATTGAGATTCTTGGCTTTCCGGTCGGGTTCTCCTCACACTTTGAATTATTCTTCTCCACCAAACTCGACGCCTTGAGGGTAATCTATGTAGATCTCTTGAATCTAAAATATTGCTATTTGATATTTCATTTTCTTCGATAATATGCTTGAGCATCCCTCCTAATGTACTTTTTTCGGACCATTCCGCCGCATCCAACCCTAAATGCCGCTACATTGTTTGCAGACGGTTTGCGAGGAAAATTTAGTGGCTTATTTACAACCGTGGTTGGCGTACCGCGATCTTCTGGTTCCATCGGGGTGAACTCGGTCCCACCTGTGCTTATTTTCCAATACATGCTTTTTGCATTAGGTTGCTTGTTTCTAGCTTTACCTACATTAATGGTTTGCCTGGTCCGAGTTCGTTCGCAAAGCTTACAAAGATCTCTCCCTCGCTCACTTTACAATATGATTTCGATGCTTCACAGAGTAGCCCTCCTCTTTCCGCTACACCTCTCCTCGCCCTTGTCCAGCACTTTCACCGCGATTGTCTCACGGACCTCTAAACTAAGCTAGCCATCCTTCTTCATGAACAAGCCAGAGAATAGTCACTTTCTGACTCTCACTTTGGAGAATAGCCCTTCGCCCTTATTCCCTTTTAGTCTACAGGCAATTTAAAGCTAAACGGCCTTTTCATACCCCCCTCCCTCTTCACTTGGATCTCGAGGCAAGACGGCCGTCTGGGTGAAAACGGCTAAGCCACGCATTTTAGTTCCCATTTTTAGCGATGCCTCCCCTTGCCGCCAGTATGCCATCCGTGATATCAATTTGGATGTGTTTAATCATATCCATTTGGTACACAGATCTGGTACTCGAATATTTCGTCGCCATGACGGCCTTTTGAGTACGCTTTCCACAACTAGTCGAGACATTGGACGAAATTACTGTGTAAATTACTACTAAACCAGCCCTTTCGGCAAATTTCTAGTTGCATTTCACAGCTTCATCTTCCTTTGTGACTTGCCATTTCATAAGGCTGCATATTTCCACAAATGTACTGCATCTAGTGTACTGTACATTAAAAACACCGGAAATTTTACAACCATGGCTTCTAGGCACTTTTCTGGCATTACGCTTTTCCTTATGTTTCTAAACACAGCAATTGACCTCATTGGTACACTTAGACAAAAGTTTCTGGTTCCTTCATCCTAAGATCTATTATTGACCTATCCCTTTTCAAAAGTATCGTAAACATTTGCTTTCAACAAAAAAATGAAATCCTTCAGCCCTTTTCATTCATGAGTCCAAATTCCCTGTGCAACTTCATTTTCTGTTTTATCTTTCAAGATTGGGCCCTTTTTGAGAAATAATTCTCTTTCGACTCGTGATCATATTCGTCCTCCAAATTCAATTCCGATATTTTACCACGTAGATTTTTTTTGTTATTGCCCTTTATGTATGCAAGTTCAAAGTCGTTACATGTCCTAGCATTTTTATTTCGCCCAAGGCTGTAAAAGTTTTCAAGTATGTTACCCTATCTAAAGTTCGATAGCCACGTCGTTGAAGTAAAACCCCTGAAATCAACCAGTTCATCCGGGCAAAAATTTTGACACCAACATGACCAACCTTCGCTCGTCCCTCACTATCGCCAAAGAATTAAGAGCCCTTCGTCCTATCCACATCTTGGCGTTGATCGCAAATGGTAAAAATGACTGCAATGAATACCGCAGAAAAATAGACTTGGAACGCGTTCGGGAGTGAATCCACCGTCATTGTTTTGAGGAAGCGGAAAAGGCAAAGGAGCGAGAGGGGGCTGAGGAGGATACAAAAATACCTGGAGATGAAGAAGCTTGGGTGGACCCATGGCAGCCACTAGTTTACAACGGTGTGGGAGTTTCTGTGGAGGTCGAGGGTGAGGCTCTCAAAGCGGATAAGAAAACAATATGTACTCCATATCCGGGAGTGAGTATTACCCCAGAAGTTGTACTTTTTTGATTGTCCTTGAGAAATAGAAAACCTGGACGTACGATATTCGTATTGGATTGTGTCTATATATTTGGAATCTGCTTCCCATATCTTCCGACCAATCAATGATATACTAATTCCACAAGGTTTGAACGTGCTTCTGAACAAGAAAAGAACTCTTACTAATATTTTGTAGTAAGAGTTCTTTTCTTGCTCAGGAATAAATGGTCCGTTCAACGTACGAAAACATAGTCATGTGTTAATTTAGAAGTAGATGATGATTTGAAATCGTATTGATCCTGCATAAACAGAGAAATGAAATAACAAGCCCTATGTGGGGTGTTGAACGCACAAAAAGTAATCGAAGGTTGAACCACTTTTTATGCTCCCGGCAAACAGGCCGAAAACATCAGACCAGTGTTTCTATATAAACATTATATTAATTAACACCAGCAGAGATAAATTGCAAGCAAACGAAGCTGAATTCAAAGATATTCTAGAAAAAAGATTCTAGAGGTATCAAACTACAAGTTTTCAAAGGCTCATGTAGCAGATACCAGTGATAACGACAGCAGTAAATATCATGGCAAAGTTCCATTGGTCCAATTGGCAATGAGGCAAATAGTAATTGCTGATCGGTGCGTCCCAAATTGTTTCGAGAACCACGAGAGATAGCCAAGATGGCTTCATGTAATTTGATTGGCATAAAGTGGTATGATCTTGTGTTTTATACTGGTGCGTAGGTACATTGTACAGGTTGCACTGATTTATTCTTACAGTGTAGATCCTTGGTAATAGTTACTGTAGGGATACTGTCAGGGTACTTGAGGTCATTTATGGGCATAATAATAGTTACACTCCCTTTCCTCACATCGGAAATCATTTTTTAGTTTTAAACAAGTGTACTTTGCGGTTGCACGTATTTCTGGTTGAAAATAAATTATTTAGGCCTTTGATGGTAGGGAACGATAAGAAAAGAGTGGATGAACCTCCCCGATCTCTTCCCTGAGCTTCAACAGAGATAATAATGTGGGTGCCTCTCCTCCGTAATAGTACAAAGATTAGAGTACTTTGATTGGAATTCGAGCCATTTCATACATAGCCTGTTGCATGTTTTTTACGAATTTGGAGGCGACTGGAAAGGTTCGGAATTGATGATTCGCACTTTCTTCTTCTGTCCTCGACAAAGCATCGTGTAATCTCCAATTTCCTGTGGCCCATAACTCGACCTCCATAATTGATCCATAGACTTCATTTGGGGTCAAATCTCTTCCTATAATTCTCACAGCTTTTCCTTACATGAGCTCGAATGGTGAGAAATAGTTTACACCATTTCTTCGGCGATAAACAGATAATATCTTTAGTAAAGCATTTTCACAATCAATGAGCCTGCCATAGTTTTCGCTACTGCTCGTTGCATTTTTAGTGCCATTCTTACGGCTCTCCCGCTGGAAAAAGGAGCGTAGGTGACATGATATAATTCATATGTCATATGCACGTAAACACTTTGTAATATATCGTGCCCCGCAACACGCAGAATTTAGCCACCCTATTCAAAATTAATATTATAGCGACCTCAATGTGTGGCGCATATAAATTAAGTCGGTAAAATAATTTAAAGCTTAAAAGCTAACCCTTATCAGATGATTAAATTTCCCTTGTCGAAAGTGCTGAAATGTTGTTGCAGCGAAACAGAGAGCATTATTCGAGATTATCATTCTCAGGATACCAAATGTACCAATTATTTATTTTCGCATGAAGATAAGGACCCCCTATGCAGAAATTTCCTTGGTTGCGACTGCAAATAGCCAAGCAGTAAGGTGATCGAATGTTACCAAAATATATTTGTTTGTAGAAGAAGTTCTTTGAATGGAACGGTGAATTATGTTGAGAAAGTTTCAAGAAGCCTGAAATCGGAAATCTCATTGCGTTCTTGTACTCTCGAGTTGGAGTGAAATTTTGACAGACTTCAGAGCTTTTAACGAACTAGTAAATATCCTTGTGTATGTTGAGGCACCAAATTCATTCCATAAAGAATGGCTTTGTTGTGCAGTGATCCTAATGACCTAGCCCATTACAAAATATCCATAAGATCTTGATTTTTTCTTTCAACGAAACTAGTAGTCTTGGTCTGGTTTTAGTGAGTCGAACATACTCTCCTTTAAACAGAGTAAACACGTGTTCTAGTTCCTACGGACGCATTATTTGTACTCTTTGCGTTCTTTTCGTATCTCCAAATACTCCAAGAATCGAATAAGTTCTTGGATATTAGCCTTGATTCATTTTTAAAATCTCGGATCTTTTAAAATTCAAATAAAATTCTCTTTAAAACAGTCGCTGAATTCGAAGAAGTCCTCAAACGAAAGAAATAGTCAGCCGGCTGGTGACTGCGTCCGGGTCCGTATACAGTTTCGAACTGGTACTCTGCTTAAATATAAAGCCACCTATCAAGCCGCTGATTCACATATTTCTTCTTGAATGCAGCCTTAAGTGCTTGATGGTCAGTAATGATATTAAACTTTTCGAATGATAAAAGATAAGCACGGAAACTTTTCAATGCAAAAAAAATGTCAGTGCTTCCTTTTCCTACACAGATTATCTCTTCTCTGCATAATATAAATTGAGACTTGCGAATTGAACCGAATGCAGCGTTCCGTCTTCGTCCTTTTGAGACAGATGTATTTCCAAAGCTAGATAAATTACATCCTTTTGCTTTATAAATGGCTTTTCAAGGTTCTGATACGTGATGTGAAGATTCTCCTGTCCGTCAGGCTTAGATGATTCCCTATTTATCTGGAATCGAACTTCGATCGGATATCTTGCTTCGGTTTCATTGTCTAGAGTTGACGCAATACCTAACTTTTAGGTCCTTCTTTTGCGCAATAACAACAATATATGGCCATGGAGACTAGAGTGGCCGAATAATATCATTTTACAGCATAATTAAAACATTTGATGGGATTTAATGGCCATATTTCGTCGATTAACTTCTACGCTTGTGGTAAATTGGTTGACTATCTTTGAGTTCAAATAAATGAGTGACCGGTGCAATTGCTTTTCCTAATCCGAAAACGCTCCATACAATAACTTTGGAAGGTTTTAATATCCTCGGTTTCTTTTTAGACACGTTAGAAGTGATGCCTTCCAATTTTTCAATAATATCTACGATATCTTGCTTTTCTTTCCGGTGACCATTCTCATCTATGTTTCGATGAACCATTTCCATTGCATTTAAATTTTTAGATTTGATCGCCGCCGAATCCTCTGCATATTTTGATGGATATTTAGTTTTCATATTCTTAATCCTGTCCTCGGATCCAACTTCACAAAATGCTACAATTTTAGAGTTCAGATTTGCCTCCAAATAGTAGTCATCTTCTTTATCGTATCCAGAATCGTAATAGTTACTTGCGAATTTTAGCATGATTGCATCATATATTATCCTTTTTTTAAAAGATTAGTTTGATTCTAGACCTTTGCTGCAATAGCTAGAGATGAAATCCTCACTGTCTGTATCTCTCAAATCTCCTTTCCTCATGCTTTTGTCAAAGTTTAGGGGAATGTTTCCGGTTATGCCTCCAATTTCAACTGAAACAGATTGATTTCCATGGTTGATGTACATTCCCAGTTCCTCCATTTCAGTATATCTAATGATTGCATCAAAAGGCTAGTAGGGCACAACAAAGAAGTCAATATCAACTTTCAAGTCCACAAAAAGCACTGGAACTTTGTCAAAAGCGTCCATACATTTTGTTAAGGTTCCATTAGCAGCATGTATCCTTCCTTTAGTTGGAACAACTTCGAGGCCAAGTTTCGTCTCCAAATTTTCTGAAATAACATTAGGTACAGCACCCAAATAGAAAATAGTTTTGGTCCTCGTTCCCAAGATTTTGACCGGCACTAGCTTAGGACTTCTTCGTGCTGTCTAGGCTTAGTTGAGAGATTTTTTTTCGTCATTTGACTTCCGGTAATTCATGATCTTTTTTGGCTCTTTTCTTGCATCTTTTGTGTCTCCCCTTAATAGCTGACCAAACGTGATATCATTTGATGTGAAACGAGCTCGACCAACAAGTTGTATTTCATCACATTCCCGATAATCTTTCGGGATACTCTTGACTTTTTCCCCTGCTTTGATATGTTCCTTGCCTGACCACTCTCCGCCGTTATAATTTGATCAAGATTTTTTTTTGGAAAGATACAGGTGCCTGAATATTCTCAGGCATTTCATGATAAGTATTGGCTTCTTCGATGATACATTACCTTCTGCATCTCTTTTCTTCATGTTGCCTTGGCCGATTTCGTCGAGTATAGATACATTCCCGGCGTTGTTCGGCTAATCATCCTTGCTTTTTGCAAATTTTTCGTCTCAGGTACAGGCTATAGCTTCGTGCCTCCGAGATAGTGGTCCGTATTTTATCTTCAGCCCTGCAGTTGCATTCATGATGACCATATGTACCGCACTTCCCACAACGATTATTCATCTGCGGATTCTCCGGACATCTATTTGCAAAGCGCACAGTCTCATGGCAATATGAGCAGACTTCTGCAGCCTTCAAAAACCTATATTGTTTTTTCCTGATTATCAGGGTACGGATTTCCAATTGTGACCTTGTCATTTCCATTCGATTTTCATAATGTGTTTACAGTCTTTCTTACAAGTTCCTAACATTACATCTCACGGCTTCCAACGCCACTGAGCTGGTAGCTAGCCTTTGATAGTTTTTTTCAGGATGCACGAATGACATCGACACAAGGTCTCTCTTCTATCCGTCAACCAGCTCCTGAAATGCCTCCGAGTTCTTAAAAAACTCTACAATAGTGCAATTCCTAGGCTTAAACTTATGAGTGTCTTCAATAAGTAGGAAGTCGTAGAGCCGCCTATCCTCCATTGCCGCTTCACGCAGCATTTCATACCTGGCTTGGTCGTTGAATATAGCCTTCCCATAGGATCACACAAGTAAAATAATGAGCTTAAAAAGTCACTGAAGTTGGAAGCGGGGCTCTATGGGCGTGAGACTCATATCATCTGGTTCAAATTCCTTATCGGATTCGTCCACAAGAAATTCACATACATCAGCCAGCTAACGACCATTTACACTAAGAGAGAACCCATCGAATAGCTTTATTTTATATATTCTATTCGAATCACGGAAAAGATAGGTAAGGATTCTTGCGGCCTTCTCTTCATCGTTCTTATTCCTATAAAAACAGTATCGTATGTATAAAAATTCTTCAACGTCTTCTTTCTTGCTTCGTATGAACGATATACGACCATTATTAGGATCCATGACTGCAACAAAATATAAATAAAGATCAAAGTGAAAGCGATCCTTAAACTTCTTAACTCGAATATTTCAGGTGCAACCCCTCCACAAGAGTACCAAACGTTCGGGATAACTCTACGGAGTGATTATATTATCAGCCCCAGCTGTCCAAAGACGGATTTTTCTGCGAGCAATGCGAGTGCTATTGAAGTATAGTTGTGGGAATGAGAAGGGACGAATAAGGACTAGGGGCCAACGGTCTACCCTTGCAGGTCATGAGTTTACAATTTTTATCTTCGGTATATGTGTTGGTCAAGCACTGCGTTATACAACATTTTGCGGTAGTATTTAGTAAGTGTACCGAAAGAGGAGCTGTTTCTGGCTAATAAAAAATGCACAGAATGACCAATTTTTCAACTGCTACAAAGTTCAAATTCATATGCACGCTGCACTGTCAATCAATCCAGCCATTGGAAAAACTGTTGGCCGCAATCATATACTTTTATCACTTCTCCTGGACCGACAATTGGTCACTTCATTTTTATGAGCTTTATCATCTGGCTGAGTTTGGTACGCTTCAAAATCTTAACCATGAATTCGTAAATCATAGTATTAGCTGGTCCAATACATATTTATATGGTACCACGCAAGAAATCTTCTAGCAGGAACTGATAATTGACGTCTATGTGCTTATAAATTTCAAACAAGACCGGTGTGTGGACACCACGTATGCAGACTACATTGTCCCCACCAATTTGAAGCTTGAAAAAATGCGCCAAGGTACCGTCATCAAGTACTTTGTACAGTAAGTACCTTCTTGAACAAGAGTGTTTCTCTTATGTAAATTGCCATTGCAACAAATTTTCCTTCTTTTTAGCTTTAGAACACTAGTGTTTGTTGTTTAGAGCGTCAACTGATTCAACCTTCATTATATACAAACACCTAACGGCTAGTTGACTTCTATGTTGGCTTTTCCTGTGCCCAGTCGTCATCTCTGAGTCCTAAAACTTCTGTAAATTCTGCTCTCTGGTAGTTGATGCTTATTCCTGCTGAACCCTAGAGGTTCCTGAGTACATATTTCCCTGTGGTTCAAAACGTATCACTGAGGCGTCGTATGTATCGCGCGAGAAGTTTAACGCCAAAGGAAAGTTACTGGCTTACCGTATTATCAAGATGCATCGGAGAGCCGAATATTTGCCTATAAGGAGTCGCATCGTTTAAAGTTCCTCCAGATTCTGATGAGATGTCTATTTCATGTGTTAGGGGCGTCTTGACTTGTCTGCAGGTCTCTGTTTTGAAGACCTTGAGGATTTTCTCCTTCTTATCCTTGTTATGAGTCTTGGTGCTGCTTCCAGAATACTCCATAGAAATTAAAAAGAATTTCAATGTATGCGAACATAAGTATTTCAAAATTATTCTTGAAATCCTTAATCATCTTTTCCAAAGGTGCTATCTCGCTCTCGATCAACAAAATTTCATCTACATACACTACTAGAAACTAAGAAAATTTTCGCCTCTGACAAAGATACAAAGTTGGATTTGTCTCACACTTTTCGTAGCCGAGAGACGATAATAAATTGTCTAGGTGCACATTCTGTTCATTTGAAGCTTCTCGCAATCCATAAAGCGCCTTTTTTACCATCTGATCCTTTTCCAATAAAGCAGGAGGTTGCGGTAAATAGATTTCCTCCTTAAATTGTGCATTTAAGAATGGGTTCTTGACAGTAATTTAAGATCCTTTCTATTCAAAATGTACTGACAAACCATTCATAGCCAATTTTGTAGTACTTTGCGACAGGACCAAAAACGTCTGTAAAATCTACGCCAGATATTTGTAAAAACCTTTTCATCACTAAACTTACTTTGAATCTTTCCACTTCTTCTCTTCGATTACGCTTCAGGTTAAACAAACACTTTTTTATCACTTTTCTCCCTTCTGGTAAGTTGAAAAGCTCCCATGTGTTCAGTTTGCTCAAAGAATTCACCTCTTATTTCGTTGCTTCTATCTAGTCGGCATCATTTTCCATTTCAAGGGCTTCTCTATCAAGGGCTTCTTTGTACAATTTTGGGATACCTTCATCATCAGTTATGTCGTCCACGATTGTACTAATTCCGTCATACCCCCGCCGACTGGGTGATATTCCTGCCGTTTGGCGATTAGTTTGGAGAACCGCGGGCTACCTGTCCATTTGACTCCACAAAATATGAGATTGTATCTCCATTTACGATTTACCTTTGCTTCAGCGTGTTTTGGAACGAATATCCTACATATTCCTCTCTTCAATCAGATCTCATCCACTTAAAAGTCTTTCAGTAGGTACGTACTATTTCTTACCCTCTCGTTGAACAAATTTTCTAATTACTTAATCATCTCAATCACAGCCCTCTCTGCTTCATTCTTCTTGCCTAAGAAAAATTCCATGGAATACCAACTGTATTGGTCAAATAACGTGATTTTCCAAGCGATTGGTTTTTAATGGGTCCAAAAACATCTTTGTAAACCCTCTCAGCTGGGGCATTTACAAACTTTTCCTTATTTTTTGGACCGTCTGGATGCTCGTGTCGACTTTCCGAACTTTCATGGCTCGCATTGTGGCAAGTCTTCCCCAATATCTTCCCTTTTCATGCCAGTCAGATAAAGTGCGGTAGCTAGCAAAATATTCCTGCTGCAATAACCTTGTCGCTGATGCCTTTCCTGTTTTCTTTTGGCGTGATAATGTTTGCTTGTACATTGCAAACGATTAATATTGCCTAGTACAGTCCATCATTTGTCTCTATACCTATTATTTTAACCTCATCAGTTTGCTCATGAATAAATTCTAGCACACAATCACCAGATTGGTTCTCCTCCTCATCCATTACAATCATTTAATGCTTATTTATTGCTTTAGAAAGAGAAACTATACTGTGCATCAATTCGGGCACGCAAGCTGCATTTTGTAGAGCAAATTTCTTTCTCACCTTCTAAACTACAGCTGTTATCATTACCTTTCCATGTTCAACTGGATTGACAACATCATGATTTCTAACTCTGTCAATGTCGCTTCCCTCTGTGAATGAGAAAAAATTCTCGATGCGGTTTGACATATGCCTCTTCCACCAAGAGTCTAATATCAACTTGTCAGACTCCTTTCCTTTGTGGTTACCAAGAAATGCGTGAATTAATGCTAACATCACTGTCGCTTTGTCTCCATTGTGCTTCGTATTTCTGCAATTTCTAGCAATATGTCCTGGCTTGCCGCATATGAAGCAGCTTGGCTCATCATGCATAATTTCGCTCTTATGCTTTTTTTATGCCAGCAGTTCTTCGATAAGTATCCCAGCTTACTACTGTTGAAACAATTTCTGCTGTGATCAACTTTAGAGGTTTTGATGCCTTCTCTATGCTCTCCTTTGACGCCGGCAAGCGTGTTTCCGTTCCAATCATCTTTTAAACCACACCATGGTACGTATTTACATTGCTCATAACTGCTTCGACGATGAAATCGAACTCGTTTGGCAATCTTCCTATCAGTGATGGCTTTCTCTTTATCTCTGTAATAAGATGCAATACGCTTTCCATTTCATTAACAAACTCCGAAATCTTGTTCGAGTAGAGAATAATCTTTACAAACTTTTTAAGTTAGATAATCTGCAATTTTGATAGCTTCGCATCTACCGAAGCATCACAAACAGCCTGAAAGATTTCCTTCAAAAACTTCCAGGAAATTATCGGACCCCTTTCTCTCCTCATCGCGGCCTTGTAACGGATCGACTAACATCGATAAGTACCTTAGCACCATGTCCTTTTTACGCATCTGTGCCTCTGAATTAACAGCGTCATCAGCTAAATTCGATCTCGCTTCCCAAGAACACGGAGAAGCATTGTCCCTTTCCCACTGTTGCATTTGTACCCACTTCAATAAAACTTTAGTTTTTAATACCATTTACATGTAGTTGGACCACGAAAGGTAATTATCCGCACTTAACGTTACAATTCCAAACCTTACAAGTTCATTTTCGTCCATTCAGAAGTTAAGAGTAATTGGCAAGGCAAAAGGTTATGGGCCCTCTTCTTTGGGCCCATAAGCTCTTGCGGGTCATTAGTTGATTCCTTTTCTCTTCGATCTCTGTGTTGGTCACGCTCTATTTTATATGCTATTTTGCGGCTGAGTTTAGCACATATACCGAGAGGTGAGCTGGACATCGAAGCAAAATCACATTTGCCTACAGCACAGTCTGGCAAATAAAAATATAAAAACTAGCCGACTTTCAAACTGCGACAAAGTTCACATACATATACATGCTGGAGTGTCAGTCATTTTTGCCGTTTGACAAACATCGGTCGCAATCACATACTTGCATCATCTACATGTAAGTATAGAAGGGGCAGGGCCTAAAATCTACGCTCAGGGAGTTGTGACGAAGAACGTTTTCTTAGCTCGGAAGTTGACTTTCAACTTAAAGACTACTTTGGTCCTAACTTGAAGTTATCTCCCAAGTTGCTTGCCCTCTTGTAGTGGGAGCAGTTTATTTAGCTTATGTAGAATTTTTGGCTAGCTCTAAAGTCTCAATCAAACATAATAAGTACATTAAAAGGATTTCAAGGGAGTTGTATTGACGAGAAAAATTAACAAGGTTTACACTGGCGAACTTAGAATTCAAATGTGCACAGTCACGGCTTCTGCATGAAACTTCTTTCAGGGAAAGGTTTGGGTGTTTTCCTCTATTTAGATATATTAGGTCTATTCCAAACTTTTCCACACCACAATCGACTGAAAAGGGCGTGCAGACATAGCAATGGGGGAGGAACTACGCTTTCTACAAGGGCAACTTTAGGGGTTTTAGGGGATTTATCTAAAACCCCTAACGCCGCATCCCGCCCCCTTCGCACAACACCCTCCAGGAACCGAACTTCAAGTTTCAGCCCCTGGCTTTTGACTCCTTGGGTGCCCCATCCCCCGCCTCTATCCTGTTCATCGAAGACTTCATCCCGCGCATCGCAGAGAAGTTCACCACAACCACAGCAGTGATCCGCAGACGTATTTATCAGCGCATTAGTTGCACACTGTGGTCTTCTATTGCAATGGCGATTCTATCGCGAGCCCCACTGCACGTGCCTGACGTGGAACATCCGGTTAGTTCTTAGCCGTATAGTCAGTCCTGCAGTGTACACGATAGATACTCAATGAAGTAAAGTTTCTTCTTTAGTACTGAACGCATTAAACTTCCTCGTGCGACCCAGGTTGCCGGAAGCCCTGCCCATCTTCTGCGCCTTACACGCCGAACTTCACGTTTCGACCTCTGGCGTTTGATTCCCTAGGTGCCCCTTCCCCTGGAACTATTGCATTTATCGAGGAGTTAGTTCCGCGGATCGCGTCCAAGTGTCACTCGACAGTTGGCATTGTCCGCCGCCGTATCTACCAGCGACTGAGTTGTACCCTGTGGTCCTCCATCGCTGAAGCTATCCTGTCTCGAGCACCGATGCGCACGGACGACGAAGTACATCCGGTTAGATCTTAACCGTATAGTTAGGACGTGCGCAGTCCACAGTAGATACTGAACGCATTAAACTTCTTCTTCTTCTTCTTCTTAGTGAACGACCCGCACACCATACAAGCGCTGCGTGATCTTCACCCCGCGCCCCCGCGCCCGATCACGCCCATTCCTGAAGATGGCCTTCCTCCTCCACCATCAATCACGGCAGACGCCGTAGAGCAGGCTGAACGAGGTATTTCTCGTGGTACGACCGCGGGACCGGACCGCACGCCGGCACGCTGGTTCCACTTGCTAGTCAAAACATCGGTCAGCCCGGCCGCCGGGGTGACAGGGAAAAGTGTGCTTACGAAGTTGGTGATGCGGATCGCGCGTGGGAACTGCCGGACTCGGTCCTGCCCCTGCTCGCTGCCGCAACATTACTCCCGCTACGGCCGAGACCGGACAAAATTCGTCCCATCGCTGTGGGGTCGGTCCTCCGCCGCATCGTCACCAAGACGCTGCTGCCGAGCGCCATCGATGACTCTCGAGACTTCCTCGCGCCATTCCAAACGGCCAACGGTATCAAGGCCGGGATGGACGCGGTCATCCATGACGCCCGCACCCTGCTTCGCCGTTTCACTGGTGCTCCGCATGTTGCCACGGTCCTCATTGACGCGCACAACGCTTTCAACCGCGTTGATCGCCAGTCAATGCTGTCTCAACTTCCTGCACTCGCTCCTTCTCTGGCCCGCTTCGTGAATATGATATACGGTCGTATTCAGCCACCGTTGCTTATACCGAATCGCCAGAACACGGTCATCCGAGTGCTCAGGGCACCCAGCAGGGCGATCCGGCCAGTATGTTGCTGTTTTCCCTCACGATCCAACCATTAATTCGGAAAATCGCCGAGGACAGCGACATCGTGCTTAATCAATGGTACGCGGATGACGGGACTCTCATAGGGACACTTCAGGGTCTGCGCCGCGCTCTCCACCTCCTGCAGGCTGAGGGTCCGGCTGTGGCCTCTACGTCAACGCGAGGAAGACGCGCATTTACTGGCCGAACACGCTCCTGCCGGACCGCACGGAATTCCTCCGGGTTTTTCATCTGTCCGAGTGCTCGCGCGACGGCTTCGAGCTCCTAGGAGCGCCGATGGGCAACCGGGCCTTCACCGATGCATACCTACGGGACAAGGTCGATAGGTGCCGCCGCACCCTCCGACTGCTGACCCACGTTCGTGACCCCCGCGCCCGTTTCCACATGCACTGGCTGTGCGCGTCGGCATGCCTCGTCACCCACGCGTTCCTGCTCGCCGACCCACAACACTCGTCCCCCGCTGCACAAGCCTTTGACGCCCTGCAGAGGTCGTCTTACTCGGAGCTACACGGGATCGCCCTCACAGACACTGCATGGGACCAAGTCACGCTACCCGTCCGCCAGGGAGGTCAGGGATTTACCCTCATCTCTCCGTTCCTACACGGCTCGGTCGCAGCTAGTATCATCGACGCGGTTCCGGCACGTGAGAGATCGGCATCGTATACCACGCAACGTTCTGCCGCCGTCTCTGGTCACCGATACCGAGGTGACAGGGCGTTCCTGGTCCGACAAGCCTTGCCGCGAATCCGTGATTTCCTGCAATGTATCCCTGGGCGCCCGTACTCCGTCGACCTCGGCCCCTTTGACCCATGCCTGCTTGCTGCCAGACAATCCAACCTCCAAACCTTCTTAAATGGTGTGCAGCAGGAGGCACAGGCAAAGGTCCACTGGCGCGACGACTCATGGTTGACACACCCCAACCCGGCTCAGCACAGCACTCAAAAGTTCGACATCGGATCCGTGGCCTGGCGTTCCGGAACAGCCCCGCCGCCGCTTTTCTCATCGCTCACCCCACAACCGCTACGGTGGTGTCCTCGGCCCACTGGCAGACCATGCTCCGCCGGCACCTAGGCCTCCCCGTATACGACGACTCCCGCCCGCTCACCTGTGCCCACTGCAATCAAACTTTGGACGCACTCGGGACCACGCGGCTGACCTCTGCCCTGCCGGCTTCGGCCGCCCGCACCGCCACAACTCGCTGCGCAACGTTTTCGCCTACCACGTTGCTCGCGCCGCGGGCCTGGACTGCCAATACGAAGTCCCGCTCCTTGTCCCGGGAACGAATATCCGTCCTGCGGACATTCTCATACAACCCCCCCCTGCCCACTGGCCAACAGGTCCGCCCCATAGCCTGCGACCTAACCATTGCCTTGCCGTTCAAGCAAGGTGTGCGCACAAGGGCCACCCAAATGGCCGGCGGCGCCGCCGACATTGCCCATCGAGACAAAGTCACAGACCTGGAGCGCAAACTGGTACGCCGCATCCCGCCCCCTTCGCGCAACACCCTCCAGGAACCGAACTTGAAGTTTCAGCCCCTGGCTTTCGACTCCTTGGGTGCCCCATCCCCCGCCGCTATTCTGTTCATCGAAGACTTCATCCCGCGCATCGCAGAGAAGTTCAACACAACCACAGCAGTGATCCGTAGACGTATTTATCAGCGCATTAGTTGCACACTGTGGTCTTCTATTTCAATAGCGATTCTATCGCGAGCCCCACTGCACGTGCCTGACGTGGAACATCCGGTTAGTTCTTAGCCGTATAGTCAGTCCTGCAGTGTACACGATAGATACTCGATGAAGTAAAGTTTCATCATAACTGATCGATGCACGTGGCCGACGTGGACCACCCGGTTAGCACTTAGCTAGCAGTATAGTCGGATCCTGCAGCGGACACCCGTTCTACTGATGCCATAAAGTTAGCACACACTTTACGTTTCGACCTCTGGCGTTTGATTCCCTAGGTGCCCCTTCCCTGGAACTATTGCATTTATCGAGGAGTTAGTTCCGCGGATCGCGTCCAAGTGTCACTCGACAGTTGGCATTGTCCGCCGCCGTATCTACCAGCGACTGAGTTGCACCCTGTGGTCCTCCATCGCTGAAGCTATCCTGTCTCGAGCACCGATGCGCACGGACGACGAAGTACATCCGGTTAGATCTTAACCGTATAGTTAGGACGTGCGCAGTCTGTAATACAGGAAATGGTCCTCCCTTCACATAATACAGGAAATGGTCCTCCCCTCGTGTAATCCAGCAACCTACAACGATCCCTCCCCTAACTTCTCCCACCGTCACTTCCAAATTTACTTCCATTTTATCTAGATATTTTATACTGTATTTGACCCTCTGAATCGACCCCGAATCAAGTCCCTTTTCCCTTTTAGCTTACCTCCTCCTCCAAATTCGCCTTTTTTGAGAAGAAGGGCGCAAATGCACTACTGCAAAATCCCTTGCAGATTTATTTTACCTATTCCTAATCTATAGACCCTGCCCCGGGAGCCTATTTAAACCCCTTTATTCTAAGTTCCAAATGCCCCCGATCATTTTACCCATCACCCCTCTCCCCCACACACCCAAAACACCCTACATTGCCTCCCGTTCCCTAACGTCTATCACAATGAACAACCTTCGCCCCTCTGTCCCTATTTCCAAAAACCGCCCTTCCGTCCCATCAATGGCCTTCGTCTCGCCGCCTACGGGCCAACCGATGCCGACGACTACATCCGCGGCAAACAAAGAAGCAAATCATCGAGTTCGTTCGCCGCCTCTTCATAGAAGAAGAGGCGAGAGGTAAGTCTGGGAGAGGCTGAGAAGGTCGAGGAGGAGAGCGGGGAGTCCTTCGAGGAATGGTTAGCCCCTGAGCTAGTGTACGAGGCTCAGGAAGATGAGGAGAGGAAGAAGAAGGAGGAGGAGGAAGAGGAGGATGAGGAGGAGGATGAAGAGGAGGAGAGGAAGAGGATGAGGAGGAGGAAGAGGAGGAGGAGGATGGGGAGGAGGAAGAGAAGGAGGAGGAGGAGAGGATGAGGAACAGGGGGCATGGAAAGTGTTGGACTGGTGGGGCCTGGAATAGAGAGTATGGATCAAGTTTTGCCCACGATGGAACCGGATGGAGATATCTTTAGTAGTCTAGATATCTCCCAGGGGGAAATAGAGAGTGTGAGCCATTCGCAGATATTTGTGGGGACTGCTTGGACAGCATGGATTTTTAGAGGAGTTGTTTGGATCTGATTTAGAGAATGGGAAATAAGAGGACCTAATTAATTGTTATTTCTTAAGTATCTTTTGCTTAGAGTATATTGTCCACACAAAGTATTTTTATGCATTTTTTGGTATCTTCTGTAGTTTTGATCGGACTTTAGGGGCAGCAAAAGTCTATATAAGCTGAGTAAACTGCTTCCTCATGGAGAGGTCAAGCAAGTTGGCAGACAACTTCAAGCCAAGTCCCGAGTAGTAGGAAGTTGAGAGTCAACTTCAGACCCAAGAAAACTTTTTCTTACGCTGGTCGCAGAGCGTCAGTGGTAGACCCTGCCCTTTTATACTTGCTTGTAGCTTTCTCAACTCTCTTCTATATACACTCCCTTTGTTTTCAACAATACCACGGTAGCACTTTTGTCGCTCGCAACACCTCCTTCTCAGGGTAATTGGTTCTGAGGATCTCTTCCCCGCCGATTTACCCCTATCATTTGGTACTCTTGTGGAGGGGTTGCACCCGAGGTATTCGAGTTGAGCAGTAGTAAGGAACACTTCGGGGGATTTCTTTTCGGTAATCATGGATCTCAATGCTGCTCGTATAACGTTCACAGGGGCAAGACTGAAGACGTTGAGGAGTTTTTTACACATATGTCAACGTTGTGATGCGAGAGAAGGGCGATGAAGAGAAGGCCGCAAGTATCTTCGCCTATCTTCATGGTGACGCAAAGCACAAATATAAGTCCAAGTTTATCGACGGGTGGTCTCTTAACGGGAATGGGCGTAACTTCGGTGAGGTATGTGAGTGGCTTGTGAAAGAGTATGCTAAGGAGGTAGAACCAGATGAGATGATTCGTACCGCCATAGAGGCCCGGCTCAACTTCGACGATTTGTTAAGCTCATTGGTGTACTTGTGTGATCTTTATGAAAAGGCTGGGTTCAACGCCCAAGCCAAGTACGGAATGCTGCGTAAGGCGGCTATGGGGATAAGCGGCTCTCCGATTTCCTCCTCATCAAGGGCCCTCACACTTTTGATGAACTGAAGGGTACCATAGTAGAATTTGTCAAAAATTCGGAGACGTTTCAGTCACTGAGTGAGGTACCGAGGGAAACCCGCACATCGATGTCTATCGTACATCCTGAAAAGAATTATCAAAGGCCGGCTACTAGTGCAGCGGCATTAGAATCTGTCAGGAGCGATGTCAAAAACTTGGAAGAAAGGTTGGAAACCCGATTCGATAATCGACTTGACATGATAACCTCGCAGTTGGAAAGCCTTACTCTTACCATTAAGAAGAACCAGTCTGGGGCCCCTAAGCCGCAGAAGTCTGTTCTTACTGTCACAAGCCTGGACACTTTGCAAACAGGTGTCCTGATAATCCACATAGAAACACTCGTTGTGCAAAGTGCGGTCGATATGGGCATCATGAAAGTAACTGCTGGTCTAAAGACAACAGAAGAGCAAATTTATCGGAAGCAAGGAGTGAGTCAGGACCAGAGGTGAAAATCTTACAAAATAGAAGGGATCAAAGGTTGACGGATGCCGGTAACGTATCCATCGCTGAAGAGATTAGTCAAGTCAATGTGACAAAAAGGGATGGGGAAGGGAACATTTTATCGAAGAAACCTAGGCTAGAGTATGGAATGCTGGAGCATATCCCAGCACCTGTACCTCCTCGAACCAAGAGGTCTGATCAAGTTGTTCCAGGAGTGGGAGTCACTCCGGCCAAGAAGACGAAAAAGAGTAAGAAAGTTAAGAGTATCTCTAAGGACGTACTAGAGTATGTGAAGAGGTACAATTTGGTGGCTGAGCTTGCATCGGCCCCAACTGGGATAACGTTTGGTCAACTTTTGAGGGGCGACGCAGAGGATGCGAGAAAAGAACTCAAAAAATTATCAGGTCTAATAAGTCCGCTAAGGGTAAGAAACTGTTTCTTCAATCGGCCTCGACAGCACCAAGACGTCTTAAGCTGGTACCAGTCAAAGTATTGGGTATGAAAACCCAAGCTCTCTTCGATTCGGGTGCTGTTCCAAACCTCATTTCAGAAACTTTGGTGACAGATCTAGGTCTCGAAATTACTCCAACGACTCGAAAAATAACTGTAGCGGATGGAACCGTCTCAAAATGCATGGGCACTGTTGACAAGGTTTCCGTGTTCTTTGGGGACTCTAAAGTTGATGTAGACTTTCTTGTCATGCCGGATCTCCTTTCGATGCAATCATTGGCTGCCCCACATGGAAAGACTAGGACATGCATTGACTTGGGCAACCAAATGGTTTCAGTTAATATTGACGGCAGAACCGTGAAGATGCCCCTGGATTTCGACAAAAGCACGCATCCTGAAGATTTAAAAGAAACGGACAGTGAAGATTTCACTTCTAGCTATGACAGCGAAGATTCGGAACCAACTAACACTTTCGGAAGTGGAAAAGGGTACCCTCGGGGGTTAATGAACATGGCATGGGACGATTATGATTCCGGGTTTGAAACAGATGACGACTGGGATTCTAGGATAAGTTTGAAACCCGAATGTGTTTCTTTTTGCGATGATATCGAATCAAAGGACAGAATTCGGAGCATGAAAGAAGATTACCTTTGCAAAGAAAATAAGAATACGGCGAATTCCATATATGAAGATGTGAGCACGACGGAAGAGGTCCTTCAAAATATTGAGGTTGAGGATCAAGAAGAAAAAGGGCGCCAAATGGCAGAAATCCAAGGAAAAGTGCAGCACCTTCCCGCCCCCGCCTCACTGAAAATATCCGACATGTTAACATCTTCCGAAGTAATTGCATGGAGCGTTTCAGATTTAGACAAGCAAGTGTACCGGTTACTCACTCGTTCGAACTTACCGACACTCAACCGATTTACCACAAGCCTAGACGTCAACCGCCAAAATATGACCAATTTATCTCAGAAAATGTTACAAGTATGCTGAAAAATGATATTATTCGACCAGTTTCATCCCCATGGTCGTTTCCAGTTGTGGTCGCACCAAAGAAGGATGGAAAGCTGCGTTTTTGCGTCGATTACCGACAACTGAACCAGAGAATGATACCCGATCGATTTCCGATTCCGAACATGGAGGAGATCCTCGAGGACCTGAAGGACGGGAGATATTTCACCTCAATTGACCTTTACACTGGCTATTGGCAGATTCCATTGGATGAAAAATGTAAGGAAAAAACAACCTTTACCAGCAAAGCCGGGTTCGTGATGCCTTTTGGTCTCATGAATGCACCAGCTACATTCCAAAGAATGATGAACGAGGTTTTGAAAGGACTTCCATTCGCAAGAGTCTATATCGATGATGTCGTCATATTCTCAGAAACATTGGATCAGCACATCTCGCACGTCAAGACAGTTGTGGAGAGGATATCGGAGTATAGCTTGAAAATTAAGTTGAGCAAATGCTTCTTTGCGAAAACTTCTATCCAATTACTCGGTCATATCGTCGACCAAGAGGGAATTAGAGTGGATCCAGAGAAAACGAAAAAAAAAGTTGGCACCAAGGCCCGCTTCAAAGACGGAGGTCCGAAGCTTCTTAGGACTGGCCTCATATTACAGAAGATTTATCAAAGATTTCGCCAAGACTGCAGCACCGTTACATGCCAGCACTACGAAGAACGGAAAATTTTACTGGAACAAGGAAATGGAAACTGCATTTAGGAGCTTAAAGATAAGCTATGTGTCCCCCAGTTCTCATGTACCCAGATTTCAAGAGACCATTCGTTGTGGAGACAGATGCCTCAGAACGGTCTTTGGGTGCCGTTTTGTCCAAAAAGATGAAAACGGAAGACTACACCCTGTTCAATTCGCAAGCCGAACTCTGAATGATGCGGAAAAGGAGATACTCAGTCTGCGAGAAAGAAGCGCTAGCTGTCGTCTTCGCGCTGAAAAAGTTTCGCGTATACCTTTTATCACTCGAGAAATTTGTCTTGATAACTGATCACCAGGCACTTAAAACATTCCAAAAGAAGGATGTACATCACCGCTTGCCCGATGGCTCGACATTTTCGCAGAATATCGGTTTGAAATTGTGTATAGACCCGGACGCAATAATCAGCCTGCCGATTACCTATCCCGCTTGAGGGACGCACTGATTCCAATGAAAAAGCTTCGGAGGACATCGTCGGAGTCGCCGAGTTGCAGTTGCCGAACGATAACGAGTACGAAGCTAATATTCACGGACTGATCAAATTCCTCGATGGACTAGAAATGAGAAAGGTTGATCTTGAACACAGAAATTGGGTACGCAGGAATCAAAAGGCTTTTACATTGTGGAATGGGAAACTCTTCCGGCACACTAAAGCCGGTCCCCGACTAGTGGCCCTTTGAAAGAAAGAATGAAGATCTTGAGGACTTTCCATGATGAGCTAGGGCATTGGGATCTCGAAACAACCAAAAATTCGTAACTGAGAGATTCTGGTGGCCCGGTATCCATAAGGACGTCTATAACTTCGTGAAAAGCTGCGACAACTGCCAAAAATTCACTCCAATACGGAAGTATAAGAACAACTCTAAGTTTTCCAGTTTCCGGTCTCTTTGAAACCTTCCTCAATTGACTTCGCGGGCCCCGTTCAAGGAAACTTCTTCGGAAACAATATCTCCTTATAGGGT
>NADL03000494.1:0-145882 GCA_002205965.3 Kappaphycus alvarezii | reverse complement strand
TCTTATCGACATCCATTTCCTCCGGCATCTTCCAGAAGAGTTTGCATATCACATATATTTTTTCACTCTTGGAAGATTCGGAAGAGTCACGGAAGAAGAATGTATTCAACCCACCTCGATGTGATCAAACCAATATATGAGGCTATGCTACAAAGTGAGGTACCAGTAATGCGAACCTACTTTTTAGCAGCAATTGGTAATCAGTTTGCATCCGTACCCGTTTGAGAGACCATACATTTTATCAATAAGACAGCGAACCACTAAACGGAAGCAGAAGAAGAGCAGTGACGAGTCGGGACGTTCGTCTTGAGCGAGAGGGCGTGATGTGCGCAAATTCGCGCACGAAAAAATCTAGATGAGGACCATGATTGTATACAGTATCGGAATTGGGAAGATATTTTACAGTTTTTGAATTTGCAAGATATTTTTAATTTGGGTGAGTGTGGCAAATTCGTCGGCTGATTTTTTTCATTTTAGGACACGCTGTCATAGAGATGTCAGTACAGTTCCAGGTTGTGGGTGATACGACAAGTAGCTCTGAAAGGTCTATATAATGGCCACATCAATTCCCACCCTGGCCGATGGATGGCTGGCATGGGTATGGCACCTAGATATTTACCTTGAGGAAATATCTTCTAATAGTCTCTCTGGTTCACACGATTACCGTGAATACATTTTATGGTTATTAGTATGTTTGTTGGAGACTTTTGGGGTAGCCAAAAGTCTATATAAGCCGAGTAAACTGCTTCCTTTAGTGGAGGTGAAGCAAGTTGGCAGACAACTTCAAGCCAAGTCCCGAGTAGTAGGAAGTTGAGAGTCAACTTCAGACCTAAGAAAACTTTTTCTTACGCCAGTCGCAGAGCGTCGGTGGTAGACTCTGCCCCTTTTATACTTGCTTGTAGCTTTCTCAACTCTCTTCTATATACACTCCCTTTTGTTCGTTCAACAATACCACGGCAGCACTTTTGTCGCTCGCAACACCTCCTTCTCAGGGTAATCGGTTCTGAGGATCTCTTCCCGCCGATTTATCCCTATCAGATAGAAAAGGAAGGTCCCATGCTATTGTAGCCCTCATATGTCTTCAATCGAATATATCATAAGCCCTCAAAAGGCGTTTGAGTTTTTAACTGCGGGATAAGATTATATTTTATAGTGTATTGTCAATGGGCGCAAAATACAGTACTAAATCCGGAAATTCTTTGTGCGATACACCGAGGTTTTCGCTGTAAATCAAACTCCCGAATCGGATCTGAAGAAGGCCGCTAGCTGAGGAACTTTACTTCAATGAGTATTTAGATTGTGGAACCACATCAATACTGGTAGCTCAGAGCCGGGGTCAGATTCAAAGCTCTAGATAGCAGTAGAGCCAGTGATCTCCTCAAAATCATCCTCGCGAGTATCAATCTAAATGTGCGATGCCAGCTGTCTGCAGGGCCAAACTGGAAACTTATTTTGAGGCGAAAATGGCATCCACCAAATGGGATTCTTCTTACCACCCTCTAGACAGGTGGCTACTTTTGGTTGGTGGAAATGCTTTGCTATTTGTACTGGGGGAACACGGGGGGTTCGTTCACTATATTAGATAGGATGGCTGAAGCCCAGTCAACTTATATGATATTTGCACTGTAAATCCTACCACATGATTTGAAGACAGAGGAATTTTGGGGTTATTTAACGTATGGAAGAATTGGTCGGCTGTAGCCACGCTGTTGGAGGTGCGTTGCGCGGGACCAATCGTCACTGGGTAACACTAAAGGACTTTTCTTGCAGGGCCGTGTCAATGCCAGATAACAAGCATGGCGCTTTAGACCTAACGGCCGCGGCAGAAGACAAGTGTATAAAACCCCCAGAGCTCGTGCCATTTGCAGTAAACAAACCCAGTTACACAGCGTGTAAAGCCACGGCCCACAAGGCCATTTTCCTTCTCGTATGCCCGCTGCCCTGAGTACTCCGTAGATACGAGGCCGATAACTTGCATACCTTTACACAGGTTACAGTTGCTGGTCGAAGATCCCAGTGCATCTTGGGTTCTGGATGCATGACCAGTTTCAGACAATCCACCTCCGTGCATTGCGAGAATAGAACAGAGAGCCTTGGAACAACAGCCGACACTCGAAAACGTAGCTTCATTCCCTGAGCAGACTTTACCCAGTCCCGAAGAAATATTCACCACTTACATTCCAGTGCTATCACACATACCCAGACGCTTCCGATCCGTCCTAAGTGAATCGCTGGCAATTGCAATGCGCGAAGCATCGCGTGCATGTATACAAGGGCATACCGACGCCGCAGTGAAGTAGTCTAAAGTGTTCTTCTTTCCTTCTATGATGCTCTCAAACACTTCAGCTCCCTGGAAAGATCCTGGTTTAAATGAGGCCCAATCTAGCAGCGACAAAATGAGGGCACGGCTTGAACTATGGAACGCAGGGCAATTCCAAACACTGGCAAAAAGCTCTTGACCTCTCTTCATCCAGAGCTAATGCGACCCCAACGCCCCGAGAGCAGAAACAGGCCAACCTCCGCCGGGCATGAGACTCAAACAGAGAAGATGCTTATGGCAGAGCGGCGCAACCCTAGGTTCATTTGGTGTCTTTCCGACAAAAAAGAGCTGTGTCCGACGCCCTTCGCGCAGAGCATCCCTAAAGTCCAGGAGACGACGAGGAACGCTTCGTACCCTCCACAGACCCCGCCAAAATCACACTGATCACGAAGGACGAAGTACTGCGATCTGTTCGTTCTTTCAACCCGGGTTCAGTCCCTGGCGGATCTGGCCTTCGCCCCTGCCACGTTGAAGAGCTACTAAGGGCCCCACATCTTCCTCCCGGGGGCATTCCTGGAATCCCTCGCAGAACTCTTGAACGTATTGGCCTCTGGGAAAGCTCCCGTAAAACTCGCGCCCTGGGTTGCTGGTGCGCCACTCGCGCCACTCGCGAAGAAAGACATGATCCCGTGCCCCATTGCTGTTGGGGAATTTTTAAGAAGACTCTGGTGAGCAGCTTCCTCGCAGCTCGAGTCAATGACAAAGCAGCACGCTACTTTCAGCCACTGCAAGTTTTTATTGCCACAAAATCAGGAACTGACACTGTGGTTAATGGAGTTCGTCGATTTGTGAACAAATTGGGCACTAGTTCCGACTATGCTCTTCTATCAGAGGACCTAAGGAACGCCTTCCGCCTCTGCAGCAGTGCAGCCTTTTTCAAAGCCGTCAAGATTCTTCTTTCCCAGTTGCTACCCTGGATGTTGTACTACTACAGCAACGATCCAGCGTTCCTATGGACTAGATTCGAGACGATACGGAGTGTCGTGGGAACTCTGCAAGGAAACCCGCTCAGCGGCTTGCTTTTCGCCCTGGTCCTCCATCCTCTCGCTATAAAAATCCGAGAGTTGTTATCTTAATTCCCCGAAAAGGACACATACTGGAAACTTTGCTTTTTGAACTTCGGTACCGTGGTGATGGTTATATTATAGCCGAACACACAGCCCTACTCAAGGCCATCAAGTTTTTGCCCTCCCCGGAAGCCAAACGTCTTTGGCCTCATCTCGCCATTCCGAAATACAAGATCTGGTGGCCCACAGCGCCCGTCGCCCCAGTCCAAGCGGCGTACCCCCCCGACATGTTGCAGAAATACTGCGAAGGTGTTGTCATCTTTAACGCTCCAGTAGGTTCTAAGGCGTCCACGGAAAAGTACATCCTGGACCATGTCCACAACCTCAAACCTCTTATCAATACCATCATGGAGCTAGCAGACTCGCAGGTTTTGTTCAAATTACTTCGGAACTGTTCTGGGGTCTGCAAGTTGCGGCCTGCAAGTTGCGGTACCTTCTTCGAGTCGTTCTGCCTGCCTGTACAAGGAAAGGGGCCCAGTATTTTGACGGCCTACTCGAAAACTGTGTCCGCAAGTTGGCAGATGGATTGCTTGATAGTATCATATTTAAGGAACTACGACTGCCCATCAAGCCAATTCAGGACCAAAAGCCGACTTTGGGAATTGGCTTGACGTCAGCGAAAGACGTCAACGCTGCTCATTCCTTGCGTCCCGTGCCGCCTCGAACAAGTTGTGCGCCAAATTCTTACCGGCTTCCACCAAAGACCTGCCCCAATACGATGACGCCCTCGAAGCTTTTGACATATGGAATGTGTCCTGTCGATCTTCGGATAGACTTCCGTTTAGCAACTTTTGCTCAAACAACCCACCACCACAGAAGAAGCTTACGGACGGAGTCCATGCGGCGACGCAAGAAGAGCCATCGCCTAGGAATGCCCGTACCCGTGCTTTCCACGCCTCCACGTCACTACCTGGAGCTAAGGGATGGGTCCTCTGTGCGCTTTGTGCGGGGTTGAGGACACACGTCAGGAGCAGGGTTTTCTCGGTGTCGCTGCTGTACTTCTGCCAAACTCCGTTTTTCGCCCCCGACACTCCTTGTCCGAAGCCTGGTTGCCCTGAGATATTAGACATTCATGGGACCATTTACTGCACTGTCATTATGGGGATCGTTTCGTCCCGGCGTGATCTCCAGCTCCGCGTACCGTGCGGTACCTGCTGGCAAGCCACCTACGACTTCGTAGGTTGCCCGTGCCTTAGCCTATCTGAATCAGACTGATTCAGTTCTAAGCTAGATTGGGTAACACTGGTTACCCAATTTGGCCACACTACCCTGCGACAGTGTACCCAAATTGCTCGGTGCATCAACAGTTCCCAATAAGCGAACGCATAGTTCGGTTATGCACGCCGCATTCCTTCGAATGTCCTTAAACTCTTCTATGGTCAAGAGTTCGTTCGCTTGGTAAGCCAAATGTTCCTTAACCTCCTCAGTCACTTCGAAGTAGTTGTTGCTGAAAAACTTTAGCCTCCTTACGTGTACACATTCTTTTTTGCCAGACAGTAGATCTTCTACCTCGAAAACGTAGTGGTCTCGGCAGAGTGTTATACAAAACGGGCCAAACCACTCGAGGTTGAGTTTGGATCCAGAGTGTTTTTGCAGGACACCGCGGAGGACGAAATCCCCTTCGGCAAAATTCACGGGAAGTATTCCGGGCTTACGGTTGTGGGCATCAACAGTGGATTTTATTTGCTTCTTAACACGTTCCGAACAGTCTCTGTGGAGATTTGAGAGAGAACTATGTAGCCTTTCGATCTCGTTGACTGTCTTTCGTCGTTCAGTAGCGATATTGTCTACATTGTGGACATGTTTGCCTCTGAAAATTGCAGACAGAGGCGAATCTCTCGGAAGTTCGGTAGACACGGTCAAGAGATATTTGCCGTTCAGTCGGCGTGTTGGTGCATTATTAAGCGCGGACAGTATGAGGGGCAGGACGGATGGCCAGGCGTTATGTGGAAGTTGAAATTCAGAAAGGATAGCCCTGGTTGTTCGCAACAGCTCGCGGCACACAACTTCGACCGACCCATTGCTCCACGGGCAGTACGGCAAGGTAAAATGATGGCAAGCCTTCAGTGCATCCGCAATACGTTTGATAAGCTGATTCTTAAAGTGGAACACCTTGGTCCGATATCCAGCATTTTTGTACGCCGAACGCTGCGAACAAGTCTAGGAGTACTGCTGCTGTGGTTTCGGCGTCGGCTTCCGCTGTTGCTCTCAGCCAAAAGTATCCAGAGAGGTCATCCTTAACTATAAGAACGTACAGAAGATCCTTCACACCTTTCTTCATGAAAAAGAAGTCAAAATGTATCATCTTGTTTGGTGTGCTGGCGTGCATTGCATTGCCGAGGGGCCTGGATACCACTGCAACTGACTCCGTAGTGGTGCAGTGAAGGCAGGACCCAACAAAAAGCTGAACATCCTCGTTGAGTTTCTTTCACCAGAATAGTTCGGAGATAGAGGTGCGTGTCGGTTCATAAGCTCTGTTACCCCCTCTCCCAGTGTACGCTGCAACCAGGACTCGGAGACGAAGGTGATAGTCGGAGTCGGGGATCCATAATTTCCCGGACGCGAGTCTTTAAGGACTTATTTCTTTTGATAGTGACGCTGGCGATTATGTTGCGTGTCAGATCTGCGATGTCTTGATATCGGCCTCTGTTGGCCAGTGGAGTTCTTCTTTCAAAGTAGGGCTGATTGGGGCCACCATTAGTGCATTGATTCGTACTGATGTATTTGTAGTCACGGTACTCTGTGATTGTACTGCCCATCTCGTTAACAGATCCGCCCGAACGTTCTTATCTCCTGGAATATGTTCGATTATGTACCGGAACGCGCTCAGCTTCAAAGCCCAACGCATCAGTTTGTTCGCTGTATGCCGCGCGATACCAAGATTTTGGCCGTATGGATCGTAAATGTACAAAAGATTTGCGTGGTCTGTATGGATGGAAGTGGTCCTTCCTCCTGTGAGATGGTTCATGCGACAAATCGCTTGTACAATAGCGTATCCTTCTTTCTCCGGTACGCTCCATCGCTCCGAAGATCCCCTGAAGGCGCCGGAGAGGAAACGCATGGGTTCGTACCGTTGGTCCTCGATAGGTTTGCCTTCGTCTTCTGTGGGAGATTGCGTAAGGATAGCCGACCAATATGAATCGGAGGCGTCGGTAAATAGGCAGGTACGGTAGCCTTCTTTCGGGAGTGCCAGTCTGGTAGCTGCTGCAAGATGATAGATTACTTTCTCGAATGCCGCAGTGTGGCTGGTCCCCAATAAATGACTCATATGTATCATCGCTTCTGCTTTTTTCGTCCTCTTGCCTGCCTTTCGAAACGCATCCTCGAGCAAGTCGTGGAATTGTTGGATAACTCTCGAGAAATCTGGGATTGAGGTTCTCATCCAGTTTGCGGCACAGATGGGCTGCTGGAGTTCGCTACCCATCTCGGGTTTCCGCATGTTCAGCAGAGCATCTATGTTGCGTGGGTCGAAACGAACATCTTTTTTCGATATGATATGCTCGCAAAACTTCGCTTCCTTGCAGAAGAAACAGGATTTGGCTGGTTCACCTTGAAATCTACGTGCTTGCAGACTTTGATGAATGATTCGATGTCCTTCAGCAGCTCGGCTTCTGACTTCGCGTACATAAGAAAGTCGTCCAGCCACTGTATCATGCGTTTGACCCTCTCACTGAAATGTTTACCAGTAACGGACTGGAAGTGGTTTCCCGAGTCCGTTCCTCCCTGAAGTGTTCGCGTTGAGCAATAAACTCCGTCTGGGGTTTGTATTGCCATGATTTCCTGGGACTTCGCGTCGAGGTGGATCTGCCAGTAGCCATGCGTAAAGTCGATGTTTGCGAAACATTCGCTTTCACTGCAGTCCTGTAGCAGTGACTCTAAGTGTGGCATTGCTGATTGCATCGGGAGAGTTCTGGCATTGGTACCTCGGAGATCCACTGTGAATCGTAGTTTGTCTGTTTCAGGTTTTGGTACAGCGAGAGCGAGGCTAGCCCAGCGAGCACTAGGGTTCTTGTAGACAGCTCGGATTTTCTCCAGTTGCTGTGTCGTATGGTGGATGAAGACCCTCTAATTCGGCGCGTAACGGCGTTGTGCGCATCGAAACGGCTTTGCGTTTGGTTTAAGCTTGATCGAGAGCGGTCGGACGCTGGCGGAGGGATCTGGACCGACCTTGATCCCAAAGCAGTCCCGATGTGATTCCAACAATTGCTTCAGTGTCTTCGCTTCCTTCGCTGACATACCGTTGTTACTTGCGTCCACGACTTCCTTTTCCAATGCTTCCTGGATCGACGCATGGGAGTCGGTTCCAAATCCTGCCTGCAGACATTCTGGTGGCTCTATAGGGTCGTCGTCTATGTAACGATAGCTGAGTCCCTTGAATGATGTCGCGGAAATTCTGATTGTGTCTGCCATCAGTTCCTTCTCTGACATCCCATCTATTTACTTGCCTACCTTCTGCAGGTGCGTTGCAAAGTCGAATCCCATGGACTTCAGTAGGGGTCTTCAAAGGAGTACCTCCGCCATGTCTTGGTCGGCGACGAGGAAGTCCACGTCTCGTATGCGTACCGGCAGCCCAGTGTTCGGGAGGATGATAATCAAGGAGAGTTGGGTTTTTCTCGAAGCGGTTGGAACACTTGCTTGTACCTTTCCTTTCACTGCGGGTTCGAGTATCAATGGTTTCTCGAATCGGTGGTAGGCGGTGTTCGGGTGCTTCTGGCAGATATTGGCGAATGTCGAAGACTAGATAACGGACGCGTCTGCGCCCGAATCGCATAGAGTGGTCGCCCGTACGCCGTTCAGCAGAATCGAGTAGCGGACTTCTTTCTCGTCCGGAACTACATCGTTTGTTGAACGGAGAGAGGCGATCGTAACCTTCCTATTGTGTTTACGCTTTTTGCCGAAGAATTCGTCCAGAAGTTGATTTTGCTTTTCCTTTGAGGTGACCGGACATTTTCGGATGGGGTGAATGCCATTGCACTCTTCTTTGTTTAAGCACGGCTTATCCCAGATGCCATTGGTTCCTTTCTTCTTCGACGCGCCTGGCTCCTTTTTCTTACCGAGGCGTTTGTGCACAGTGCGCGTCGTTTTTTGCAACTTCCTTGGCGGATCTTGGATGCTGTTGTCCTTCATGGTCTTTGAATTTCTGTTGCCGTGCTTTCTTTTCATCTTCTGCGAGGCTGACTGGACAGCGTGCACCTGATCCGCGAGCATCGATAAAATGTTTGCGAAGAAGTTCAGATTCCCTTTCTGCTCCGCGGTCCACATCTCCATCTGATTGCACACAAGTTGCTTGAGTTCTGGGGGTTCGACTTTGCATACCAGTTTGGAGACTAGCTACTTGCACTGGTCTGTCTCAGTGATCACCTCTGAGGCGTTGTGTTCATCCAGGGCAGTGATAACGTCCAACACAAACTGCTCAGCAGTACCAGCTGGGCCCCTCGGAAGCAGTTTGTATGTCACGGTAGAGATAGCCTTCTCGACACGGTCGTTCAAATCCCTGGATGTGTGCGCAAGACGAGAATCGAACCATTGCTTGACGGCTTCGTCCGTGCCTTCCTCTGCCTTCGATGCGCCGGAGATTCTGCCCAAGATACACAAGCTGTGTAATAGCTTAGGCTTGATACACTGGCGAATTGAGGGCGGTTTGATTTTCTGGTTGGTAGGTCTTCCAGTGTTAATATCGGTCACGCGTTCCAAATAGGCGGCGTAGATCGTCTCGAAACGGAAGAGCTCGGGTTGCGTGGCTTTGGACAGGCTAGGTTCCTGTATCGTATTGACGAGCCCGTACATCGACACCGCTTTGTTGAAGCGTTGCGATACAATTTGACGTCTCAAAGCGCTTTGTTTGTCGTTTGCGCTGCGCGAGAGAGACGGCGGCGCGCGGGCTGGACGCTCTGTCCGTGAGGCAAAGCAACAGGCACAAAGTCCACAGAAGACTGTCCGAGGCTGCCTCCTTCCTCCGGGCCGCTTGGCCCTGGAGGTCGGGGTTTATTCTGCGCTCCAGCTCTGCGTACCGTGCGGTACCTGCTGGCAAGCCATCTACGACTGCGTAGTTGCGCGCGCTTTAGCCTATCTGAATCAGGCTGATTCAGTTCTAAGCTAGATTGGATAACACTGGTTACCTAATTTGGCCACACTACCCTGCGACAGTGTACCCGACTTGCTCGGTGCATTAACCCAGCCCGATGAGAGAGGAAAACCAGTAATTAACCGCGGAAAGTTGGCGGAGGAACAGTTTTTAATCGGTGGCATAGATCAGGTTGTTTTGGAGCACATACCTATGGAGGACGTCGACTACATTACACCGGTACCAGTTTCAGATGACCCAGCTCCCGCAGCTCCAGACCAGGGGCCCAACATCGCGTCTCAAACCCCCGGTCTTTGTGAACAGTTTCTGCCATTTCTAAAAGAGATCTTCACAACCCACACCCCAGTCATGCCACATATACCGACAAAGTTCCGCGGATGTCTCGCAGAGACGTATGCAAAGTCGATGGACGATGCAGTGAACGCTTGTCTTGCTGGTAATTCACGAGCAACTCAGGCGCTCACAAAAATATTTCTGTTCCCAGCAGTTGTGCTTACGGACATTCACTCGTCAGATTCCTGCTCCAGTGAATACCGGTGGCACTCTATTAAGGACAAAATGAGGGAAAGAATATATTTATGGAACCCCGGGCACTTCATAACACTATGGGCGCAAGCACTCGACCAGCCCAAACACCACACGGCACGAGCTCGTTCCACTTCGGACAAGCAACAGGTCAATGTAAAAAGGGCGACAAAACTGGCCAAAAGAAGGTGCGTACGGAAAGGCTGCACAAGCTTTGCGCTCGCTAGGCGTTCTACCAGCTACCAGTGATGTAATCGATGGCTTTATCGATAAAAATCCCCGGCATGGCCCCGATGAAACAACTCTAGTCAGGGGAACATCTTCTACCAACTACAGTTTCCAGCCGATCACTGAAGGAGAAGTCATTGGCGCTATCAGGGCTTTTAAACCAGGATCCTCTCCCGGAGGCTCAGGTCTAAAGCCTTGCCACCTGTTAGAATTGCTAAGATGTCCATCCTCATCGGGGAATTCAGGCTTCTTGGCAGCTCTTACAAGACTTGTTAATGTTTTAGCAACTGAAAAAGCACCAGCCGTTCTCGCTCCTTGGATCGCTGGTGCTCCACTAACCCCGTTGGCGAAGAAGGACATGTCGCGTAGGCCAATCGCCGTTGGGGAGACGCTGCGCAGGTTGGTCGGAAGCTGCTTAATGAAGCGAGTGTCCCAGAAGGCGGAAGACTACCTCCAACCTCTCCAGGTGGGTATCGCAACAAAGTCGGGTACCGACACAGTCGTGCACGGAATCCGACGAGTCGTTCAGGAGTACGGCAGTGACCCAGCATATGGGTTATTGACAGTCGATCTCAAGAACGCTTTTAATATGTACAGCAGACCCGCTTTTCTGACCCCGGTGAGACAGCTATTCCCAGAGTTATAGCCTTTGGGTCTCAAATTGCGATGCAAACGAGCCCGTATTCCTGTGGACAGGTAGTCACACAATGAAAAGCGTTTGCGGGACCCAACAGGGAGGCAACCTTGGAGGCCTCCTCTTCGTCCCGGTGCTGGACCCTATTATCCTCAAAATACAAGAACTCTTCAGTTCAGAGGAAGGGCCGAAGGTTTAGGTGTTTTACTCTTGGAAGATATATCCGATCCGAGGAAGGGGAGAACAGAGATTTGGCAAAGTTGTTACTTCAACTGTGGTACCATAATGCCGGGTACACTATCGGGCGCCACGACCAACTCGTCAAAGCCATCGAAGTACTTCGCTCCCTGAAAGCCGAGGACTGACCTTGTTGCTGCCGAGGTGCACCGTCTGGTGGCCTACAGCCCTTCCAGGGTCAGTACAGAGTCTCTACCCAGACGGGATTAGGCAAGAGTACAGCAAGGGTACTCTCGTCCTAAACGCCCCCGTTGGTACTAAGGAATACACCACACGGTCCTTTACGAACCATGTCTCATCTCTCAGACCATTCCTCGAGACCATTGCTGACCTTGAGAATAGGCAAGTGGCATTCCAGCTACTGCGTAACTCTTTTGGCCTTTGGAAAGTAGGCTATTTGTTGCAGATAGTGCCCCCGTCTTACACCGGAGAAGGAGCAGAAGAGTTCGACAGGATGATGGAGGACTGTGTTCGAAAATTGGCAGGGGGAGTACTAGATTCGAAAGTATTCCGAGAACTCCAGCTGCCGGTCACACCCAAGGACAAGAAAAAACCTTCTCTTAGGATCGGATTCACCTCCGCGAAGAACATCGCGGCTTCGGCGGTCTTGGCTTCTAGCTCATCATCTAGCAAGCTTTACAAGACCTTGCTCCCAACTCCTATTAAGGAGCTGGGAACATACGAAGCAGCTGCAGACGCCCATCGGAGGTGGTCGACCTCTTGCCTGCCGTCTAGGATTATCCCGTTCAGAGTAATTTGCTCGCAAAAAACACCATCGCAAAAGACGCTGACGGACGCAATCCATGAAGCAGTGCAAGAATGAATTCCTCTTGAGGATTCGAGGAGGCAGGCGTTTCGCGCGTCTATAGCCCTCCCGGGAGCTAAGGAATAGGTGTATTGTCCCTCATGCCCCGGACTACAGACAAGCATTGATCATCGAGAATTCTCGGCGTGGCTTCAATACTACTATCCAGTCCCACTTTTTCACCCTGGCACGTCATGCCCCAGAAGTAATTGCCCGGACACACTCGATATACATGGCGATCATCTCATGCACTGCTTGCTTGGAGCCCACAGGATCAACCGACATGATCGCCAAGTAAACCCTCTCGCGAAAGACCTTGCAAGAGCTGCTCGTCATCCTGTTGTAGAACCAAGCCATGGTCTCCACCGCACGAGACCAGACATCCAGGCAATAGGAAGCAGCGGAGGGACCGACTTTTTTCGATGTTACCGTCGTAATTCCCCTCACTCGCTCCAATAGGAGAGTGAGGTCCTTCAACCCGATTTCCTCTCTGAATGCCGCGCGAAATGCAAAGCAGAGAAGAATTCAATCTTTTGTCACGACCTCCACCAGAGGTAGGCTCCAGCCTTTGCCAATCTTTACTCTTGGAGGGTGGCACCCGGATGCATGTGCGGTACTAAAGGACGTGGCAAGGAACGTGGCCGTCAGGGGACTGGAGACGTACGGAAAGGTTCGGGAGATTTTGATGCAAAGGCACGCTGCAGCAGCCGTCATGTTCAATGCGGCCTGCTTGATGGCCGGCCTGAAGGTAGCATTTTAGGGAGCGCAGTTCCTTCCCCATTAGTGTGTCAGTATACCCTTTTTGAGTCGATTGTGGTTGTCGGAAAAACCATGGGATAGATCGGATATATCTTCCAAGAGTAAAACACCTAAACCTTCCCTCCCAATCAACTCCGCCAAGCAGTTGAAATCCTCTCGTCACTTGACGCCACCGCTAGGGGTTCGCACCTCTCTTTGCCAAAATGGAAAGTTTGGTAGCCGACGGCCCCACCCGGATCCGTACAGCACCCCTACCCAAAGGTCTTTACACAAGAGTATAGTGGCGGCACACTCGTCCTCAACGCTCCAGTCGACTCAGAGGCCTTCACTAAGAGAATTTTTACTACCGACGTCCAGTCCCTTGAGCCGTTCTTTGAGGCTATCATCGACCTCGAGGTCATGCAAATAGCAATCAAGCTAAGTCGAACTTGCTTAGGAGCCCGCAAAGTCTTCTGCCAACTGCAAGTATTCCAGACGTCGCCCACCGCCAAGGGTGCCGCTTTGTTCGGCGGTATGATGGAACGCTGCGTCCGCATACTGGCAGGGGGAGTCTTGGATTCGGAGGTTTTCCGTGAACTCAAACTTCCAGTGAAATCACTGGATGCGAAACGCCCCTAATTCGGGATCGGATTTACTTCCATCAAGAACTTCGCTACAGTCGCCTTCCTCGCCTCTCGCTGGGCCACCAACAGGTTGTGCAGAGTTGTTTTGCCCACTCCTATCAGGAGCTTCGCAACGTAGAACGACGCTTTGGAAGCCCAGTCGATTTGGTCACTATCCTGCATGCGGTCAAAGATTCCGCCATTAAGGGAAATTTTTGGGATATTTTAATGCATGGAAGATGTGGTCGGTTATATCCACGCGGCTAATGCGTTATGCGGGACAAGTCGTTGCTGATGGGTAACACTACGGTACATGAACTTCATTACAGGGCCGCTTCAATGCCGGCGACTATTAAGTGCCTTTCGCTTGCGTACCACACCATCGCAAAAGAAACTAACAGACGCAATCCATGCAGCATTGCAGGAAAGTATTCCCCTCGAGGATCAAAGAAAGCCGGCATTACGAGCCTCTATGGCCCTCCCAGGTGCCAAGGAATGGGTGTAATGCATCCCGTCCCCCAGCCTCAAGGGTACTATTGACTCCCGTGAATTCGTGACGTGCCACAACTACTTCTTCCGAGTCCCGCTGTTCCCTTCTGACGTTCCGTACCCCAGAAGAAACTATCCCAAACCCCCGGATTTTTAGGGGTTCATCTTCTCCATTGCAGGCATGGTGGTCAGAGAACTCAGCGACATGGCCCTCAAGTGGACCTCTTCCCACAAGACCTAAAGGAAAAAGGCTCGCCACCCAGCCTTCGAATGATGGACAAAACGAGAGAGAGGGAGCGAAGCAGCGAGGCAGGAGTGAAGGAGAGAGTGGGAAGGCAGGAGAGAGAGAGAAGGGTAGAAAGAGTGAGGGATGGAGAAGGAGAGATGAGAAAGGAGAAGGTAGTGAGGAACTTTACTCAGGTAGAAGATGGAGAGAGACTGGGGCTTATATAGACTTCAAGGCAAGTCGATTAACGCTTTTTATTGATCAATGAAAGTTCCAGAAGACATACAGACGACGGTGAGTGTCTGATTCCAAGCTTATAGCACTTTACAGTGCATAAACATTACGGTCAAGTTCTAGGTTGAACGGTAAAGTACAGGAATAACTGTTAGCCTCTTTGCGAGTTGTCAGCTGTCAGAAAAAGTCAAAGATTTGAAATTACACTAAGACGCCTTTTCAAAATAGAACTGACCTCAACAGCGCCCTTTCGATCTGAAAATCAATAAAATACTACCTTGAAATGCCAGAAGGAAAAATACCTAACTCACTTCAAAACTTCACAAACTTGACTCGCAGCAAGGTTTCGTTAGAATGACAGCGACTTGGACTTCGGTTCGACAGTAAGTAACAAAGATCTGTTTGGACGACGCAGATTTACGAAAGAAAAGGGACCGAATATCAATGTGCTTGTTCCGTTCATTGATTGATTCGTTTTGGGGCGAGCTAATTGCGCCTAAGATGTCAACTGATATCCTAATAGTAGTAAGGCAGTTCTCAATCATCAAACTGCAGAGAAGGTTTGATAACCAAATAGCTTCTTTAGAGACAGTGCACAGAGATATGTGCTCTGCTTCGAAGGACGACAGCACGACACATCCTTGCTTCTTGGAGCGCCACGAGATAGGTCCACTAGACATCATGAACACGAAGCTTTCTGTAGACTTGAGAGTAGGGTGGCAGCCAGCCCAGTCATGGTCACTGAGTCCAGAGATGCTGTGAGATGGCGTCGGACCGTAACGAATTCCAAGAGTTTTAGATCAGGTTGAGTAGCGATACACACGTTTGACAGCCCTCAAGTGAGTGACCATCGGCTTTCACAGAACTGCGACAGCTTTCCTTCAGAGAATCCAATGTCTGAACGAGTGCAGAGCAACAAGTATATGAGGCTGCCTATTGCAGAGCGATATGGTACTGATGAAGAAATTTCTTGATCATTAGTTCCGTCCTTGTTGGAATTGCTTTGGCCCATTGCAGTATCGAAAGGTTTTGAGACCGCCATTTGGAACCTTTCGAAGATCTTGTCTGTGTTTGTCGACTGCAAAAGATGCAGCGTTCTCTCAGAGCGGTTTCGCTGTACTTGAATGCCAAGGAATTACTGGGCAGGACCTAAGTCTTTCATCTTGAATCTCTTCTTCAGTTCCGCCTTGATATTGTTGAGCATATGTCGACTGCTGCATGAAATGTGGAGATTTTCAACATGTATTATTATGATGTAGACCATAGTTTCCTTCCGAAAGACATAGAGACATGGCTCGTGCGGGTTGCTGACAAAGTTGAGTTGCAAAGTCAGAAATGCATCTATTTTGGCATACCATTGACGAGGAGCCTGCTTCAATCCGTACAAGGCATTTAGAAGTCGACAGATGAGGTTGGGCTTGTTTGGATCGCGAAAACCAGCTGGAGTCCCCCTGAATATTTCTTCTTCCAAGTCACCGTTCAGAAACTCGGTTACTACGTCAATCTGAACGCGTTCCAGATCTAACAAATTTGTCAAGCAGAGGAACATTCGCACAACAGAAATAGAAACAAAAGGAGAATATGTGTCTGTGTACTCTAATTAGGGAACTTGTCCGAATCTTTCAGCGACGATACAAAACTTAAGACCGACGTCGGGTTTGAAACGAAAAACGTAGCGACATGGAAATTACGTGCATTCCTAATTTCCTTGGAACGAGATCAAAGGTTCTATTCTCACGGATAGATTCTTCTTCCTTTTTGATCCCCGCCATCCAAAAAAGCAATGTTTTCTGCATAAGTAGCCTATTTATATGTCGCGGGAACACCTGTTGAGAGCAGTTCAGTTTCTGCGACAAGTGACACATTTGAGGAAGAGCTCGAAGGTCACCAGCGGATGGGCTTCTTTGAAACCCAAGAGAAAAGACGACCAGCTTTGAATGGGCTTATTCAGATGAGAATGGATTTTATTCACCAGCAGCGTACTGTTCAGAATCTTCTTCTTCGTCAGCGGAGCTCTGTACTTCTAAAAACTCTTCAGAAGGAGATTTATACTCATCGGAGGAAAGTTTTTGGCCGTGATCTCCATTCGGTAGCTCAAATGTGACTGAAGGCTGTGTAGAAGTAGCGGTTTCATCCGAAATTAAGTCTCTAGATATTACAATTCTTTCTTAGCCAATATTTCACAGGTTATATTCCTTGTTCTGAGAGGAGTACCCCATCATAAGGGCCTCACGAGACCTCGGATCCAACATCTTGAGTTTGTTCTTCGTCACGATATACCAGCACTTTGCACCAAATACCCGCACGTGAGATATGCCAGGGAAAGTGCCTTTCCAGTGGTGGTAAGGAGTGGTGCTCTTCGGCAAAGATCTTGCAGTAACACGATTTAGAACATAGATAGCCGTGAAAAGTGCTTCAGCCCAGAAATACTTTTGAAGACCCTTGTGGTGTAATATCGAGCGGATCGGATTGAGAAATGTTCGATTAATCCGTTCTGTAGTCCCAGTTTGCTGGGAGGTGTGAGCCACGGTGAGCTGATGTGTATGCCGCTTTCCTTTAGGAAGTTTTTGAACTCAGTTGAAGAGGTGCTCTCCGACATTGTCAGACCGAAAAGCCTTAACGAGAAGCTTATCTTCATCCAACTGAGTTTTAATTTCAAGAAACTCATGGGCTTGGAGATATTTCAGAGACTGGCTAGTGTGTTTCTCCACAAAGGCTTTGTAATTTTCAAAGCAATCTATCATCTTTGACTTGTGGCTCATAGGATACGCAACCGCCCACTTGGAGTGGTCGTCGATAAATGGTACAAAATACCTAGCCCCTCCCAGAGAAGACGTTTCAACCGGTCCTAACACATCAGAATGAACCAGTTCCAGATTTTTTTGCCGAACGGATTTGTCTTCTCTTCGGAATTGGGGCATCGTGGGATTTACCAAGTATGCAGCCGACGCAAACATTATCTTCCTCGTTTCCTTGTGAAAGTTTTACACATCTCACTACAACGCTCCTGATCATCGATTTGATTCCATGTGCATGCACGTGCGCCAATCTCTGATGCCAGATTTAAATTGGGTATATAAAAGAAACTTGAGATCCCGTCGGCGGCTTTAGTGCAGGCTTGGTGACATCCAAGGAGTATAGGCTATTAGTGAGCGTACCCTTCGCCACAACAGTAGAGTCCGAATGACGAACAAGGGTGAGTGTATCGTTATTAAAGCGCGTCTCAATTCTAAGATTTGCCATGACAGAACGGGAGGGCAGTTGGTAGCGAAGCTCTGGAACGTGTAATCAGTTTTTCATTACACACTTGACAGTTTATCCATTCCGTCGTAACGTGAGAGCAACGTCACCGGAGCCAATAATCATAGCCGTAGGATCTGCCCCAAGGTCGAGAATTAAAGGGGATGCGAGGAGTTGGTAACTTGTGAAAGATGAGCGGTCGTAAGTGACATGCGAGCTACATCCTGAGTCGATAATAAATTGCGTAGATGAGAGAGGAGGGCCTCTGGTAGAGTGAAGTGCTACATGTTGTGCAGGGGAAGTCGTCGCAAAGAGATAAACGATATCTGGGTGTTCGGTAGTTTCAGCAACCTCCATGGCATTGAGGGATTTCCCTCCATTTCCTCTAGCCTTATCAAGATGAGCTCTAGCTGGATGACCTTTGGGAGCGAGATGAGGGAACTTCTTATAGCATCGGTTGCTATCCCGATGCCTGCCGCATTGTATGCACATTTCTGTGGAAGTTCCTGTTCGAGGCTTGGAAGACTGGGTTCCCAGGAGTGCAGCTGTCTCAGCGACTTTGAGTGCGTCTTGATCTCGCTGAGCATGGCGCTGCCCTTATTGGAGACATCTACGCTGTACAAATTTGAACTAAATTTTGCCATCTTCGATATTTGCAGCATCAAAGGCTGATATGAGGCGGTCGAAGCGATTGGGGAAGCCCTTGAGAAAGGCCATGGTCATTACGATTTCCTTGACAAACACAGACATGGATTTTAGATTGGCCACAAGTTGGCGAACACGGGCAGCAAACAGTAGAACTTTCTCATTTGGGTGCATCTGTGCGGTATAGAAGCGACGTATTGCGGCAGGCTTGTTTAGCAGAGTACGCTTTCCAAAATTTTCACAAATGAGTTTCCACATTTTCTTGGCCGTGGTGGCATGTTGAACCTGCTCAAGGTGAGCGCTCGAAAGTGTGAGTCCAATGATGGCTCTTGCCTTGGCATCTGCCTTTTGCCATGCGGAGTGAGTTGACAAAGATGCTTCCGGTGGATCAAGTGTAAGATGATTTTCGACCTCCCTGAGAGATAGGATGAGTTGAATTATAGCTTATCAAATGTGAAAGTTATCATCACGGAGCTTCTCGAGACTATCAATACGGGGCCCGGCAGAGGATTCCATGATGAGTATAATGGAACCAAGTGAATCTAAATTTAATTTTTGTGTTTGTTGTCAATGTGTTTGTTGCGGTCGTGTCTGGTTTGGAAGTCACGTTTACAGTGACCTCAAGTAGTAAGAGAAGACTTCAGCTCAGATCTGTTGCGGCACTTCCTACCACCTCTGTGATGAGATAGTTGCTATTGACCCGATACTTTGAGCTTCCAGAGATCAAAGGTGAGGAAAAAAGACTTAAGTTCCGAAACAGAACGTATTATAGGTGCCACAAGAGATGTAGGAGACGGTGCAGTCGACGAAAGAAGTGTACCCGGAGAGAGAGGTTCGACAGTAAGCAGAGTCGGTATTATTAGCACTGGAAGGCCAATAGGAAGATGCAGCACCGCAGGCGATAAAAGAGACTAGGTGAGAGAGACTGTAGCAGGAGCTGGAGGTGTCGAAGGTTCTGGAGTAGGATAAATCAAGTTAATAACTTTAACTGGGGCAGCTACGTTTGTTACCTGTTTCTTCTGACCCTTTGGTTTCGACACACGGCTTGCAGAAACGGGTGGAGGCCTTGAGCGGAACTTGACTGGATTATTGGAGTTGTTTCCGATTTTGGGCCTTTCTTTGTACCCAATGCCAAGATTTGTTTGAGGAAGTCTTTCTTGTTGGGAGAGAAAATCTTCTTTTAAGAGTGACAAGGGAGTGAAACGACGTCCTAAGTGGTTGCAGTGTAGTTTATATCACCACCATCACCATCAGACTCAACAGCGGAGTCGTTGATGAAACCGCACTTTGGGCGAGGCTGCGGTTTCTCGGATCGAGGTGAGGCTTGAACAGGACCCAATTAGTCGTCGTCGGGAGTAAAATGGATACGGCGGACAGGATCGTCTGGAAAGATCTTGATTCCTCGAAGGAAGACGGAGCGGCAGATCACCACTGGAGACAGGACGTTGCGAGGTTAGGCGAAGGCTGAGTAATAAGCGTGAAAGATATCAGGAAGCAAGAGGTTTCGAGTAGATTTGGACTTATAGTTGAAACTAGACACGGGCTGTAAGACAAACTGAGGTATGTGACACAAAGACGAGGCGAGTAGCAACGAGGAGTCGGGCCGCAAAAGGGACTTTGTTCTGTGGTGATGGGATGAAGAACGATGACAGGCCGCAAAACCAACCAAGGTAGGTAGTGCAGAGACGAAGGGAGTTAGACAGGCCACACGACAGAAGTTCATTAGATAGTGCAGAGAGGACAAAGAAGTCAGATCAAACCTTAGGTGCCTTTTTTTCTCCCTGCACGGAGTGTAGGGTAGCCTCGAAATGGTTCTCGTCGAACAGGGAGCGCGAAAGAGATAAGTCGGTGTGCAGCACTAGCGGCCTGGGCCATAACCTGATGGACAAAACGAGAGAGGCAGCGAGTCAGGAGTGAAGGGGGGTGGGAAGGCAGGAGAGAGAGAGAGAAGGGTAGAAACAGTGAAGGACGGAGAAGGAGAGATGAGAGGGAGGAGAAGGTGGTGAGGAACTTTACTGAGGTAGAAGATGGAGAGAGACTGGGGCTTATATAGACTTCAAGGCGAGTCGATAGACGCTTTCTATTGATCAAAGAAAGTTCCAGAAGACATATAGACGACGGTGAGTGTCTAACCCTAAACTTGCTTGAGCTGATCTAAAGTAGATCAGCTCAAGCTTACAGCACTGTACAGTGCATAAGCGTTACGTTCAAGTTCTAGCTTGAACGGTAAAGTACAGTAATAACTGTAAGCCTCTTTGCAAGTTGTCAGCTGTCAGAAAAAGTCAAAGATTTGAAATTACACTAACATCGATCCGCGGTACGGGGTCCATCGCAAGAGGCCAGACGTCCGGGCGATCGGAAGAAATGGAGGTACGAGATTCCTTGAGTCCACGTTTCTCAACCCGCTGGCGCCCTCCCACATGAGGTTTTACACGCTTACCCTGCCAGACTTCCTCCATGTGGCCGTCTATGCGAAGCATAAATATATGTAAATCTTTTATTGCAACCATACATCTCAATAAAGAACCCCCCCTTTTTCCCCAATACCATACAAGTGGAGAACAGGGGACTTCAAAAACTATAACAGTTAAGCTGGCTTGATGCCGTACAGTTGACTGGGTTGCAGCCAGCCTATCAGATAGCCTGGCTGATACTAATCCTCGGTAGAATTCTTTCCTGCACTGCTGCGTGGATCGTGTCAGTATGTTTCTTTCGCGATGGGTCAAAGTGTTGTTGTACGTTTCAAAGCTCATGATAGGAGTGGGCAGAACAAGTCTGCACAACCTGTTGTTGGCCCAGCGAGAGGCGAGGAAGGCGACTCTAGCGAAATTCTTGACGGAAGTGAATCTGATCCCAAGTTAGGGCCGCTTCGCATCCAGTGATTTCATTGGAAGTTGGAGTTCACGAAAAACCTCCGAATCCAAGAATCCCCTTGCCAGTGTGCGGACGCAGCGCTTCATCATATCGTCGAACAAAGCGGCGCCCTCGGCGGTGGATAATGCCGGAACTACGCGCAGGAGCTAGCCAAGTTTGCATTCTCCAAAGTAATTTCGAGACAGCTGGAATGCTATTTGCATGATCTCAAGGTCGATGATAGCTTCAAGGAACGGTTCGAGGATTGGACGTGGGTAGTGAAAATTCTCTTTGTGAAGTCCTCTGAGTCGACTGGAGCGTTTGAGGACGAGTTTGCCGTCACTATACTCTTGTTTGAAGACCTTTGGGTAGGGGCGCTATAGGGATAAGAGTCGGGCCGTCGGCTACCAAAATTTGCATTTTGGCAAAGGGAAGGGCAAACCCCTGGCGGTGGCGTCAAGTGACAAGAGAATTTGAACTGCGCGGCGGAGTTGACTGTGGAGCGGTATGATGTATCCGTCGTCATGGTACTAGGGCTGGAGCAGCATGCGGTCCATTTGCTCGTATTACTCGTGTTGAGAACTTAGGAGTTCTTGGATCTTGAGTATAACGAGGTGCAGGAGCAGTTCGAAGTGGAGACCACCGAGGTTGTCGCCTTGTTGCGTCCCTTGCATGCTTCTGATAATGCGGCGACCTGTCCCCAGATATGCTGGCTTGAGAGCATAGAAGTACGAGACCCACGGAAGTAATTCCGGGAGGAGGGCCCTCATACCTTCCAAGAAAGCAGCATGATCGCTCAGATTAGACGCATTTTTCAAGTCAACCGTCAGGAAGCCGTATGTCGATTCCGTTCCAGACTTTTGAACCTGTCGAACGGGATGCACAACTGTTTGGGTTCCAGCTCGAGTGGCTCTCCCCATCTGGAGGGGCTGAGGGTACTCAGCTGCCTTCGGGGTAGCCCACTTCATGAGGCAGCTGCCTACCAATCTGCGTAGCTTTTCGCCTACAGCAATTGGTTTGTCTCTGTTGTCCTTTGTTCTTTTTAGCCAACGGCGTAAGGGGCGCGCCCGCTACCACGATGCCAGATCTGCGGGAGCTCTACCTGCGACATGGGTTTTGGCCACCCTTGTGAGTGTAGCAAAGAATCTAGACTGTGAAGATGAGGATGCGGCTCGCAAAAGTTCAACTAGACGAGATGGTTTAAGACCAGGACATCTGGCGCAGTATCCAGGTTTAAAACCTCTGACAGCTCTAAGGACGTCATCTCAGAGACAACAACGTGCCGTTCCGCAGTAAAGTTGCGGAACGACATGCTTTCTCCTGGAGAAAAATCCCTCGTCCATTTTGGCGGTGGTGTCTGTGGAAGTTTGTCGAGCAGGGCCTGGATGACGCCAAGGTTTGGTGTAAAGACACCTAGCGATCCTAAAGCTTGGGCAGCCTTACCATATGTCCCCTCCATGGCCAGTCTTGCGGCCCGTCTAATGTTCAACTGTTGCTGGTAGCTTGCTGTTGTGGCTGCCAGTGAATCAGTAGACAGTGAGATGGCGGCTTACCACAGTTATTGGAACTGCCCTTGGTTCCGTAGTGCTATCAGCTCTCTCATTTTGTGCGCCAAAGACTTTTGTCGGTTCTCAGGTGGGTCGGAGTGGGAGTGGGACAGTGTCGCGAGTATGACGGCGGGGAACAGGAATAGTGTGGCAAAGGCTTGTGAAGAGCCCGGCCCTCCAGCTTTGCAAGCTTAGACGGCGTCGTCCATAGACTCTTCATATGTATCGGCCAAGTAGCCACGGAACTTAGCGGGTACATGCCCCATGACAGGGGTGCAAGTGGTGCAAATTGGTGCCGTCAAGTACGCTGTGATAAAGTCGAATATATCTTAAAGAGTAAAAGACGATAAACTTCCATCCATTACACAACCCCCGTATCGGGAATCAAGAAACTAGCACTCCACAGGCTGCTGTCCGAGAGCTTCACCTCCTTCCCACTCGATCGGTTTTCTCCCCTCCTCTTCCAGCAGTCCGCCCCCATCCCGCATCCTTGGGCACCCTTAGCCTAGCAACATCGGTGCAGGGCCCCAACGTTTGCACCCACGCTGGCTTCACTTGCTGGTCGAGTGCTCCATTCCCCTTGAAGAAATTAACACCGGGATCTTTGCGCCACACCATCAGCTTTTTAACTGCACCGCATCTGGTAGTCTTCTTCATTCGGTGCTTTCTCTCATCTGTAACACTATTCTCCTATCCTGCCCACTACGACTGCACAATATTTGTCCTGTCGTCTTTGGCTGATTGTTCCGCCGCATCGTAACGAAAGCTTTACTTCCCGTCGCTATCCAATATACGCGCGCGTATTCGCCGTCCCATTCAAAAATCGAGAACCGCGCCAAGGTCATCACGAATAACACGCTCCATGATACGTTCTCTACCTTCCGAACCACTTCTTTAGTCTCAAGAGTTGCAGCCATTCTGGTTGATGTGTACAACGTATTCATCTGTACAGGCCGTTAGACTATGTTCGACCTCCTCCTCGCCCGTAAGCAGACACAGCCTCCCTTCATCGATATGCTCTGTTATAGTTTCCGAACACCCGTATCAATCTCTAAACGGCCACACAACTCGATATGTAGTGGTCGCGGTGCGTGGCAGGCAGATCCAGCCAGTAAATTTCATTTCTCCTTTAAAATTAATGTCCTTTTCCGAAGGATCGTGGATACTGCAGACTTACTCCTCAAATAGTTGTTTGCGAACGACAGCATCCGCAGTGGGACATTTGCAGTTTTTCGAGCTTACCTGCGGTTGATCCAGGGTCACGACCCAGCGGTTGGCATACACGCCACCTTTTGCAAACAGCATATTCAATGGTCTATCGTCTTCTCCCTCGCCCCTTCTTCTCACCTCTGGAAATTTCCCTCGACGAATTTAAAGAAAATGGCTTTCAACTCCTTGCAGCACCGCTTTGTGATCACAATTTCGCAGAAATTCTCCACTTCACTAACAGCAATATTCGTGGTTCAAACTCGAGGCTTGTTGCGGGACCTTCGGCCTGTTATGCGGTGTTTGGGATCAGATTTGCAGTATGAAGCGACGTGCAGTACAGTACATTACATTATACCTCACATACAGTGTGTCCATATCTTTAGTTACAGATAAGATAGAGAATTACTACCTGTGTTAGTACTATTTATCTTTTGTATTTGTATGGTATCGGTGCGGGCCAAGAATAAAGTCTTTTTGCGGTAATTTTTAAGAAACTTAAAATCTTTTATCACAGTACACCAATTCTTGAAGTTCCGCTATTTTCAGTTAGCAGTAGCATGGTTTGGTAGTCGAGAAGGAAACTAGTGATTTAATTTGTGTAGAATGAGGACGAACTGGTCTCAGTTTCTCGTTGAATCCAAAAGCATGGTTTAAAAAGTAAATGAACCTAGAACGATTTTGTTGGACCAGTAAATACATCTTAGAAAAAGTACAGAGTTTTTGGGCCAATAATCTGGAAGGATTTGCGAGACAAGTGGGTGCCATTTCAATTCGCGGAAAGCTGAGTTGAGTAAAGGAATCAAAAGAAATGCCCTCTCAAACGTAATGAGCAAAACCTACCAGGAGAGGAATTTAAAGCTACTATTGCTTTCTGCGGTTCACTTCTTGCGCAATATACTGTGGTGGTGGTAGATCTTTATGGGTTGTACAATGTCGCACAGAGGCGTGCTGAGGGGCTATTCATAAATTAACTACGGATGTGGGCGGCGGGTAGAAACCTGTCGCGCCTGCATTATTTGGAGACTAAATGCAAAACAGGTAACGAAGTCGCGGAGCTCCTGTTGAGGGGAGGAACCGCGACGGGAATCAGCGAAGGAAGCAAGGCGGCGGAAAAAACCCTTGCAGTCGTTGCCCAAGGCGCCATTGATATCAATCCCGACGGTGGAGAGGAGGATATCGTTTTGGTTGCATTAAGTGCCTTAATGACGATGTTTCTCGTGCTCTGCGAGTGTTGCGGCAGCGCCTGCGGTAACCGTACTTGGCGAAACGTGGCGGCATGCAAAGGGGTTGGCAACATTAACGTCGACAGCGATATCGGTATTGTGAAGCCTGTATGCAGCGGGTATGTAAATGTCCATTCGTAGCACGGGGACTCCAAATGCCCAGACGAGTTGGGAACCTGGTAGAGGAGCGGATGTTCGATGAGGGCGACGATCCCAACTTCCTTGCAGTAGCGGGCAAGAAGGTTGCGGAGGATGTGATGACGGCGATTCATTCCGTCTTCGTATTTGCAGGTCAACCCGTGTTGGCTGCATGGATATAGGACAGGTGCGACGTCGGTCGAGAGCCGTTTTGCAGACCACACAGCGAGTAGATCTAGGGAATAGCGCGATGCCGAGACGGAGAGCCAGAGCGACTTTCCTCGCAAAAGAGGACATGTACTTACCGCGGTGGGGTGAGGAAGCGAAGAGAAAACAGAGGAGTCGCAGGATGTGCGCACAGAGAGGAGCCGTGCTTGGTCGTGTGCTGCCGCGGACAAGAACAACCTATCGGACTTCGATAGCTTGAGAGTTCAGTTGTGATCGCAGACTGGGGCCTTTCGCCGGGGACCGGCGATAAACAACGACCGAAAAGAGGTGTAGCTGTAAGCGATGAAGAAAGCTGCGGGTTGCGGGAGGATAAGAGCGAGATGGCGGACCGATTAATCTTATCCCACAGTTAAAATCTCAAACGCTTGTTGAGGGCGTATGATAGACTCGATTGAAGATATATGAGGGCTACGTTGAAGACATAAGGGTTATGTCTTAGGGAGTATTCTTGGTTCTCAGAATTATTCGAGAATGTTAATTTCGTTCTAGAACTTCCTTGTTGATCTAGGACGTGTACTGCTTTCTCATTTGGGTTTGTCTTGATTTCGTTTATTCTTGCTACTATTGGTTATTCGCTATATTGATTCTATTGATGTCTGATGTTCGGATGCAGTATCATCACGCATCACCATGGTTTAGTTCAAGAGCACATTATCAAGTGACAAGTACGCAATCTCCTTCTGGCACTTGTTCGTTGTGATTCTTTTTCGTCACTGGGACTTATGTATGTGTCCATTTGCGTTTATAATACTATATCTCACTTTATTCTGTAGATAATGCCCCTGCAAATAGTTAGGCATATGTGTTCCGTGGTTTCTGTAGGATTACATAAACGAGAGTTGTATAAGTATCTAGCTTCTTGTGGTAAAGTGGAGGACACACAACAAGAACGAAAATATAAAGGATCAACTCAATTGTTTTCTTTTTCTTTCCTAAGCTCTTCTCTATAGAACGTCTTTGGCCCTCCTCTAACGGGCTACAGTAGCACTGGGCCTTCCTTTTCTATCCTCACATTTTACACCTTTATCAAAAGCAATGTATTTCATCTGAAACTTTCGGAACCTCATTTGTTGCCTCTTCCACTGGATACTGCGATTCCGGACGGTGCACAAGCATTTCTCGTTCCAATTGCCTGAGTCTGCCTCTCGCGACATACTTTCGTCAATTCATCCTCGAGCTCACCACGCAGACGGATGGCAAGTCGAAACTCAAATCCACTCTGTATCAAAATTCGAATCAATAGATCTAGTATTGCGCCGCCTGTGGTAGAACATCTCTGCAAGGCATTCTTCGCTCATCATCTTCTCCATTTCGTCCTCATGAAACAGCAAGCACTCGTTTCCAAGACTGTATTCCATTTGAGGAAGATTTTCGGGTCCCAGATGCTTCTTTCCGCTTTGACACAATGAATCAGACGTATCCTGCAATTGCAGGACCTCTTTTTCAAGCTCCCGCTCAGATGAAAGATGAGCTTCCTCAGATTGTAGAGGTCGCTCAGTATCTTTCCATGAGTGTACTAACTGCCTCTCAAGACTCTTAGTGTGCTCGTGATCCTCCTCATTGTTAAGCTCCATATCCTTGAGTATGTCCTCCAAGCCCTCTTGAAAGTAAAGGAATTTCATACCCAGACTGTTCATAGATGTTGAGAAGCAGCTGTTTGTGTCACTCATCGTATAGTCCAAACTTGGGGTGTATTGCGTTACGTCATGGTCCTCTCCGTGCTCTTGCGGTAAAGGCTTCGGATCAGTGGCTACACAAGCTTGAGCGAGGCTTTCAAATTCGTCTTCCTCGATAGAAACTGGTTGAAGTGAATCAGAATTCTTCTGTAATTGCCAGTCCTCTTTTTCAAGCCCTCGCTCCGATGGAAGATGAACTTCATCACATTGCATGGGTCGCTCATTGTCCCTCCATGAGTCTATAAATTGCTTCTCAAGACACATAATGTGCTCGTGAACCCCCACAATGTCAAGATCGATATCCGTGAGTATACTCTCCATTCCTGCCTGAAAGTAGGCAAATTCCATGCTCATCTTGCGTTCATTTTTTGAGAAGCAGTAGTTTTTTTCACTGATTACACTTTCCAATGTCGAGGTGCTTTGCCTTGGACCACGGCCGTTTCTGTGCTCTTGCGGTAAAGTCTTCGGACAACTAGCTCTACAATTTTGAGGAGGTTCTTCGTATTCTTTCTTTTCCACAAAAACAGATGGCGATTGAATCAGTGGAAAACAACATTGATCGCCCTCAAACTTGTCAGCACAATGTATCGCTGAACCGCTCACATGGGCTTGCCGAGTTTCCCTTTTGTTCGAGTTTTTAAACCTCACGGACTTTATCTCTACTTGTTGAAGATAGTCGCTTGGAGTTTTCGTTGTGACATTCTCTGTAGGTTGCGATCTTCGGACTGTTGGATACAGTTGGCATTGGCAAGAAACCGCAGGAATTGATGTTGAGCAGTTCTAGCTCTAATTATTGTTTTCTCAGTATACACGTGTACAGTGTGACTACACGTGTATGAATTGGTCGATTGCTTCCAGGCACACGTGAACAGCTGTACATGTGTATCCTTACTCACGTGTGCTACTTACTCAGATTGTTATGTTGTACATACATTACACTGCCGCCTGAAAGTATACGACAGTGTGCTGATTTGAACGAACTCCAAATTTATTTATGAAATTTAAAAACAAATTATACCAATGTAATCAGCGGCTCAAATCATATTAGAAAAGTGGAAATGCTCTATGCTTGAGCGAGAAGTGTATTGCACACCCTGAACGGAAAATAATGACCCCGACTGAAACTATACGACACTTTTTTCATTCGCAGCAATAAAAACCAACATTGATGCAGTAAACTTAAAACTAATAGTGTGTTTGACCTCCTCGCTTAACAATTACCTCCACAGCACGGCTTGGCATAGATGAAACTAAGTTTTTCCAAAGTGACAGCGGTATTTCCCTCCAGCAACCCAAAGCACAATCTTTTAGGGCAGCAACGGTAGAAAACTGAGGCCTATTGGCGTAAACCTTCCTCGTGAGGACGTTTCATAGGTTTTCAATTGGGTTAAGATCAGCAGAGCGTGCCGACCACTTCATTAAACGTATCCTTGTTCCATAAACTAGTCCATTGAACTCTTGCTCGCGTGAATCGGGGCGCTGTCTTGCTGAAATATCCATGTAGTTGGCATGCAATCGTCCCCTTTTGGTGAGTAAAGCATCTTCCATTACCTGTACGTAGCTATTTGATGTTGGACGCCCTGTCAATACTTGCAAATCCCAAATGAAATCACTTGAAAAAGCCCCCCACACCATAAGACCAGCTCGACCTTGCTGACGACGAGAAAGCAGCTCAGTATCCTTCCTTAAATTATTCCAATGGCTGTATATTCCATCGGGTCCATCTAAACTGAACCTCTTCGCATCCGAAAATACCACACGGGACCAATTCTTCGAGTCTCATGTGACATGTTCCTGCGCCCCATCCATTCCAGCTAGTTTGTGGTCTCCAGTGAGAGGTAGAGCCGTGTGTACCTTTTTGAAACGCAGACTAGCGTTGCTGCCTAGATAGAACCGAGTCCTAGAGACCGAGAGGTCCAAGTTGAGGTCGTCTCGAATCTCCCTAGCTGTTTTGTCTTCGCTTTCAGCCGCCCGAACCAGCCTTCTTTCCGCTTTCTCGGAAAAGATTCGAAGCCTACCAGATCTTGTAGCCTCTACATAAATTTAAGGATTGTCTAGGAACCTTTTAACTGCATCTCGGCTCCTGTTAACCTTATTGGCAATCTGCGAAATGTTGAGACCTTCCTCTTTGTAAGCGATAATTTTCCCCCGCTCCAACTCGGAAAGATGTGTTCCCTTGGCATGTTTGCGTGCTAGTTGAATACAGAGCCTGTATGAGATAAGAGCTACGCCGGAATCGGGCTTATATTCTCTGTGTCTTGTCGTTGGTGGAAGATTTTGTGAAAATGTCGTATACGTTCAGGCGGGGTCAATTTTCCTTGGTATTCTTTGATTGGTCTGTTTTGATTTGAGAAAAATGCCTATATTAGCAGTATCTGGCGAATGTTTAGTTTAAATCTAAGTCTGAGTACATGCTATATCTGTATGTTTTTGACAAGTCTTTCTGCGGCCATTAATAATTATCATGGAGATCGAAACGACTGTACAAGGAGTTTTAAAAGCGAGTATGCAGCGAATGTGAGTGCTAAAGATAGTTCTGTCATCGAATAACTTTGGAGACGAAAAGCGCAGGTAGTGGCAACTACAAATTTTGGTCACAAAAATAACTATCGTTCTTTCTGATTTATTCATGTACGGGATGTGTAACTCCAACTGATCAAAAATAAGTAAATAAATTCCGATTCATCCAAAAATTTAGGAAAATCTGATCTGATTGCTTAAACGTTGAAATAAAATAAAACCTAAAACAAAATTTCTGGTTAAAAAAATAAAATGTAACAAAAAAAATTCGGAGAGTAAACTACCGATTTAACATTCTTGCAAGAACTTTAGAATAATTTTTTTGCACAGGCTCATCTAATTGAATACTAAGTAAACACTTATACCACTCCCATATAATTCTGCCCTTGTACTGTCCCTTTGAGCGGCAAAGAGGAATGAAAAATATTCCCCCTGTATGGAAAAAATCGCTTATGGGTCTCAGAGACCACAAAATTCTCATCTGTGATCAAGGGGCTTCATTTTGCAGCAAGTAATTTATGAACTACTCAGGTGGCGAAAATTAATTTTCAAGCGAGAAAAATAAGAACGTTTTAAACATCTTTTGAGAAGTATTTTCGAGTAGACCGATGCCGATAAGAGTGGAGGAAATACTTGCTTGCTTTGTAGAGAAAATTTATAATGGCATGGGTCTCTTGACATCAAATAATTTCCATTTATCTCTCTGTAGTTGATTTCAGAAGCGGATTATTCATGGTACAAGTAATAACGTTCGCAGACACTATCCATATTTGAATTCCGTGTCAGAATAGAGCTATGTACATTTATTAAGATAAAACTTAGTAAATGTTCAACTGAAACAAAGTTAAGGGCTTTAACAAGACCTGTAGCTCACCTAAGATGTGTAAGATGTTGATATAATATTTGGAATCTTAAAATTAGTTGATCTAAAATAGTATAATTCGACTTAATCATACATTATCTAGAATGAGACTCGTGGAATTTCAGAAAAAAAAAGCAAACTCCAATATAATCGGACTCATTGGACTGATTGGATCGTCCGAAGCTGTTCAAAGATTTAGTAACAACTTGGGGCTACTTATACTACTATTCAAGGAATATGTGATGCTAAGTTTTCAAAAAACCATTACAATACACTTACAATGTATAACTTGGACCCACCAAAATGTTTTGAAGTATTTTATATATAGATAAATCACTGAGTTTATATTTAAATTTCCTTCAAATTTGCCACAAATTAATTTACATAGTATTTTGAATAATCTTGCTAATAGAGATGGAACTTTTTCCACGATGAATGTAGTAGCAAATTATGTCATTGCAGGAATAAATGGATTTCTAAAATCTCCATCATCCATGAAATTTGGATAATTAAACAGTCCTTTCACAATATAACGCCACTGTAGAAAATAAGGATGTAGAATGAAATGTTTTCTCATACACCAAGGAATAAGAGACTTTAAAGACAAAACTCAAGGGTTTCACTGAAATACATCATGGAAAGTATCCAATTTGTATGTTGTGGAATAAAACATTCTTGATATATGGTATTCTTTTTGAATTCTTGTTACCAACACACGGTTAAACCTCCGGCCCGTAGTGAGCATACATTTTCATCCGAGTTCGAATTAAAATATTACTCGACTCTGTTTCTAATAATTGAAAGTGTTTAGATGCAAAACGGGTTGCATACGACTGCTAATTTTGGTTTTTTCGAAGTTAAAAAGTTTTACTCAGAAACTTCTAAGAACCATATGCATACCAGAAGTTATGCCTAAATGCAGCAGTTCTAGAATACAACCTGTAATTTTTCAGACATCCAGCTAAGGCAAGAGGTAGGTTTACACGTATACATGTTTCATGGATATATTATTCATGTCGTTGTTTGCTTATATAATTTCAGTACATTTCCGATTTAATTTCACTACAGCCCCCTGATTGCTAAATGTATTTATGAAAATACCTCTGAGGACTTTTGACTAGTTCAAGGCACAAATTATTTATCATTCAGAGATACATGAATCATATTGAGCACTTAAATGGACAAAAATAATTAAAATAGGACTGTTTACGATTTTTTAATCTTTTGCCTGCCAGCCTATATTTTCATGTCATAACATGGAAGTTTGTCAAAATACCCTCAACAAGAAGAGTTCCACACAGAATCGAAGTCTTTTAAAAAATACATATATCAAGGTAGTCAGGAGGTACATGTGCTTTATTTGACCAAGAAACACTTGTTTGATATTATTTGTAGTAAATATACAAGAATCTGGCAGCTATTAACGATTAAATATTTTAACAATATGATAATATAATCTACATAGGATATTCTATCATACTTGGTAGTTACATAAAGAGTTCGAGAAATAAGGGAACTGAAAAAATGTGTGTGTGGTGTGACTTTTTCCATTGTATATTGGTAGACCGAACGATGTTTTCAGAAAGTAATCTATACATTAATTTTTGAATTATTCCAATCTTTTATTACCAGTGTACCTGCAGTTGCATTCAGAACAATATAGAGAGATTTATTTCTTGAAAGATACAAAAAATCAGTACAAAGGTAGTTTTTCCGAATTTTATCCAATCTTGTCCCAGGGGAAAGTAAATAAATATTAAAGATTTCAGTTATAGATGTACTGCTCTCACCGTTTCTTGGATTTACAATTCAATCTAATTTTCTTTTCAAAGATATTTTCAGAGCGAGATGAATCCTCAAAACCCATAACAACAATAAAATTAAAATATATATTTCAGATATTTATGATTTTTCTTTCAATAAAGTTTTTTATGCCTCTCCTTCTACATTGAGTCTGATATTGGAATTTGAAAGGGCATTACAGCAGTTTCAATTTTATTCGGTGGAAAATTTATACTTTTCAGGATACTTTAGGCGAATATTTCTAGAAATTACGGAGTTTCAAGGGCTTAAAATATCAAAGGAAGTTCCAGGGTTTCCGATCAAATTTCCTCCTCTTCGACTCTTGAAATTTAGAAAATGTGAGGATTTAATCCCTCTGAAATTACGCTTTTTCATACCGAAAAACGCAGCGGATTCCGGAAAACATGATTAAAATTGGGAAGAATGGAACATTTTTTGCTGTCTAGACATTCAACTGTATTTTTATGCCTTTAAATCCTCTGTAATTATAAATAAACATGCATTCTGCTACAAGTCCTCTAATTTGGGATACAAATACATGGTTTGGCTCCGAAACTCCATATTTTCAAAACGTTATTAATCTAGCGGTTGTTATAGACAATTGCACTCTGGGTTTAATTTCTACTTCTGAACGAATTTGGATATTAATTCTTCATTTCAGATATCCTTGAGTGGTTTTATCCTCATTTCCGACTCAGTGGCTAATTCTGAGTCAAACAGACCTATTTTCGTGATGTAGGATAATTCTGCTGCACAATGCTGATACAACTCGGAAAGTATCGCACTAAATGTTAATATCAGGTATCGTTTGGTGTGATATGAAGTGAATCAAGAGGTTACAACTGTTGTGCAGTGTGAACCAAAAGTTATATCACCTTATTTTATTATATCTTTACTTTTTTACTCATTTCAGCTGTTCAGGGGTATAAGTACTCTTCCTGGGGTACACTACTACCAAATATCCATAAGATAAAGAAAACTCTCCTTGACTCACCCGGGTGAATAATCATACTGTCATGAATATATGTACACGAAACAGCAAATTACTTGTAGTTCCATGTCACACAAAAGGCATAGGTGTGTAATCATTACATAAAAAGGAGGGGTGGCATCAGATAGATCGAATGATTTACTCGGTCCACAGAATGACAACACTCCCCCTCAAAGGGAATACGGATTGTAGTCAATTGCGCATCCCGAGCTTGCGAACTAGGTACTGGAACTAGGCACTTGAGATTGCCTTCGTCATGATGTCGGCAACCGTCTCCGATTATGGAAGACACTGGAGGGATACTTTTCCTTCCCAACATTGTCCATGATCATTTGGTATTTGATGTCCAGATGTTTTGACATGTCGTTCAAGACTCCATTCTCAGCGATTTTGATGCATCCCTGATTGTCCCCTTGATGCCCATCGGTCCAAGGTCTGCACTGCAAGTTAGAGTCAATTGGAACTTCTGAACCCAAATAGCCTCACGTATAGCAAACGACAACGCGATGTACTCAGCTTCAGGAGAGCTCGGGGCTACACACGATTGCTTCTCGCCCGCCAACTTATTGCTCCTCTAGCCACCATGAACACATATTCACTGAGAGACTTTCGCTGTGGCTTCTTTTGAGCCCAGTATGAATCACTGTAGCCGACCAAGAGGTCGTTAATACCAGAATTATGGAGAGCATTATCTCTGTGGTACACAATTCCAAACCCTTTCGTACCCTTCAGGTAACGAAGTACATGCTTTGTAGACTTCCATATTGCCATTGTTGGGCTTTGCATGAACCTAAAGAGGTAAAGAACAGCTTATGCGATGTCCGGCCCTGTCATGTTCGAGATATGGAGGAGGCTGCTAATAAGCTGATGATACGGTGTTTTTCCAGTTTCTCGAGGCATTCACCCTCACGCATACTGCTGGATAGGGCAGGATTAGTTTCTGGCGGTAATGGAACCTTTGCTGGTGCGCAATCCTCCATTCCAAAGAACCTTAATATTCGGTCAATCAATAGTTTGTGATGAAGCTTCGTGCCAGTAGTAGTAGTTTCGATAACAATTCCCAGTAATTTGCTTCCATCAGTAATGCGTGAAGTGAATTTTGCACAAATCGAATCCACTGTTTGTTTGATTTCTGTCATGTCATTCCTAGTCAACTTAACATAATCAACATATACATCAAGTAATGTGCAGCACGTACCGGACCGCTTGAAGTAGAAACTGGGGTCTGCATGCGACTTTGCAAACCCAAGGAAAACCTAATAACTATGAAACAAGTCCCTCCAAGCTCTTGATGCCTGCTTAAGTCCGTACAAAGCCTTATTCAATCTACAAACCTTATCTTCAGATTCTGAATGCTCGTACTCTTGTGGCTGGTCAACGCAAATCTCTTCAGAAAGCTTCGCATTAAGAAAAACATTCTTAACATCAAATGAAGTACTAGACAACCCACGAAGCGTCGAATAAGCAACGAATAATCTGAATGTTGGATACTTGGCGACTGGGGAGAAACCTTCATGATTGTCCACCCCATATTTCTGAGTGAATTCCTTGGCAACCAATCGGGCTTTGTAGCGCTAGATGTTCCCATTATTGTTTGTATTTATACCATAAACCCATCTTTTTGTCACACTTTCGCCCTTTTGGCAATGAAAACAGTTCCCAAGTCTCAAGTTGATTCAATGAGAAGATCTATTTGTCCATTGCCTCATGCCAGTGTGCTGCACGAGGAGACTTCACTGCCTCTTCATACGACATCGGTAGATCCACCCGATCTTTTTTCATAGTCGAATCAGTGACCAACCATGCAGTTGGAAATCCCAAACGGTCAGGTAGCTTCCAACTATTTGATCTCTCTGAGTGTCTTGGAGCTAGCGGCATGGGTATGTGCTCAAGCACAAGTTCATTCTGGTTGTCATGCTCATCAGCACCTGAAATGAATGACTCCAGATTATCATTCTCTATAGATTGGCTATTTTCATTATCAAAGTCAGTCATATCAATACGCAACGGTGAGCCTGGATCAATTGACCCCGTGATGGACTCATTCTCGACGAACTCAAGGTCTTAAGAAACAACAACATTTCCTAAGGATGGGTAGAACACGCGATATGCATTTCCTTGATCGTATCCAACAACGACCCCCTCCTCTGCTCGAGGGGCAAACCTATCCCTGCGTTTACCTGAAGGTATATGGAAAAATGTCTTACACCAAGAAACCCTAGAATGTGCCAGGTTGGGACGTCTTCCATGGATTGCCTCGAATGGTCCCAATCCATCCTTGCAGTTGGATGTAAATAGACGATTCCTCAAGTAGTTTGCACAATTTATAGCTTCTGCCCAGAAATGCCTACGGTTATGCACATTTAGTCCTATCATCATGCAAGGGGTCATGTACAATAGGGTCCTGTTCAATCGTTCCCCATATCCATTTGATTCTAAAGAATATGGCGTTGTGAGCTCATGAACCATTCTTTGCTCCATTAACCATCCTCTCAATCGCTTGCAGACATACTCGCCACCACCATCTGATCTAAGCCATCTCACTTTCTTGCGATTCAGCACCTTGATACGAAATACTGATCCATTGAATAGGTTCTCAATCTCCAAAACCGTTTCCCGCAGGGAATAAGCCACCTGATTCTTTCGTTTCATGAAACGAACCAGTGAAACAAAGCTGTGTCCATCAATCAATCTAACAAAAAAAATTGCGAACCGGAGAACGATCTGGCGCGTATGGGCCCAACTACATCGGAGTAAACACGCCCCAGGGGATTAGAGGCTGTTTGCCGTCATCAATTGACCGTCGTGGATTTCTGCGCGAATTTCCGGTGCGACAGTCTCTGCAGGCAACACTTTGAGAGGGCAGATCCCCCTTTCCTAGAGAAATTCCTTCTGCAATTGGAACTGACTTCCTCAAAGTAGTGTCTCTTATGTGGCCAAGACGTTTATCCCATAAATTATCTTGCTTTGTTCCAGTCGCGACAGCCACGATATCATCAAAAGATGTCTTGACTTTCATCTCTACTTCGTATAAACCATCCCTGGTCTCAATTGCGAGCAACTTAATCTTGTTTGTCCTCTTCTCTTGAGCTTCACAAATTCTCTGTTTTTTCATCATCGAACACAACTCGAAATCCCTTCCCACGGATTCTGGAAACAGACAGTAAATTGTACATTATATTTGGTGTGTACAGGACGTCATGAAAGACGATCTCCTCACGTCTTCCATTGACAACGGCAGTAGTGGTTACAGTTCCAACTCCATGCGTGATGATCACCTCCTTGTTCCCAACTTGGACAGAGCCTTGCTTGAATGGAAATCGGTAAAGTTGGACATGCCGTTGCTCATATGAGAGGTGCAGCCAGAAATCATGAGCCATGCTGATGAATTATGTAGATTACTGGCAGTAAGAAGTAATTCTGAGGACTCTGAGGTACTTAATTCACTAGCAGAAGCGACCAACATCGATGTTGTCTCCTTATCTTCTTCAACGTTGGCTTTTTGATCTGTGTTGGGGTCTCTCTTTTTTTCCTCTTTCTTTGTCCACTGAATCAATTTTTATACTGGTTACTTCTTGGATTGTGGAAGCATCGGTCCGCTGTGTGGCCATGTCGTCCACAGTGCGTGCAGTTGTACACAGGATTCTGACCACATGTCACAAGAGCACTCTGATCAGGAGCCGTCTCTATGACAGATTCGGAAACGATAAGTTCGGCTACCGTCGGATCGTACGTCTTACCAGTAGACCTAATGACTTGGGCGACGACAGCAAAAGCACAAGTAAGACCTCGCAACAATGCTCGTTTCTTTTCTATCTGAGTTAGCGAGTGGCCAATTGCTGGCAATTGATTGACGAGCGATTCAATCCTGTTGGAGTACTCAACTACGGATTCCGAGGACTCCATACCAACATCCTGCAAAGCAAAGAGCTTTAAATCAATTGAGGCATCTGAAATTGTTTGAAACGTCTTGTTCAAAGTATCCCAAACAGTCTTCGGATCTAAAAGCCAGATGACAGATGACTTACATGCCTAGGCAATCGCCATCTTTATATATTCTAAGACCATATCCCTTTTTCTTGTAAAGACGTCCAAATCCCTTTCGCGTTCGTCACTTGGTTTCTCTGCCCTCCATCGACGTACTTCCATAGTCCCCTTGCTCTCAAAAATATCTCCATTTCGTTGGCCCAGAGAAAGTAGTTTTGCGAGCTCAGATGATCCATGCGCCAAGACGAAACATCAAACTTTTCGTCGGACATTCTGAATGGCAAAAGAACACTGGATAAAAGAAGATAAATAGGTTTAATGGGAAGGAAGTAGATATATGGTTAGCAAAGCAGGGCAACTGGGCCCATAAACTGTTGCGCAGTGTGGACCAAAAGTTATATCACCTTGTTTTATTATATCTTTACTTTTCTACTCATTGAGCTCTTCAGGGGTATAAGTACTCTTCCTGTAGAACACTGCTACCAAATATCCATAAGGAAAAGAAAACTCTCCTTGACTCACCCGGGTGAATAATCATACTGTCATGACTATATGTACACGCAATAGAAAATACTTGTAGTTCCATGCCACCCGAAAGGCATAGGTGTGTAATCATTACATAAAAAAGGCGGGGTGACATCAGATAGATCGAATGATTTACTCGGTCCACGTGCTCCCGCCGCTCGGCCGACATCGCACCCGTCTTAGATCCAAGTGGTCAACACGCGTTGACCTGCAAATACGAAGACGGAATGACTCGTCGTCACCACATCCTCCGCAACGTTCTTGCCCGCTACTGCAAGGAAGTTGGGATCGTCGCCCTCGTCGAACATCCGCTCCTCCACCAGGTTCCCGACTCATCTGGGCATTCGGAGTCCCCGTGCTATGAATGGATATTTACATACCCGCTGCATACGGGATTCACAGTACAGATATAGCCGTCGACGTTACTGTTGCCCACCCCTCCGCACGCCGCCACATTTCGCCAAGTACAGTTACTGCCGGCGCCGCCGCGACACTCGCAGAGCGCGAGAAACATCGTCATTACGGCACCTACTGCAACCGAAACGATATCCTCCTCTCCCCCGTCGGGATTGATATCTATGGCGCCTTGGGCGACGACGGTAAGGCTTTTTTCCGCCGCCTTGCTTCCTTCGCTGCTTCCCGTCGCGGTTCCTCCCCTCAACAGGAGCTCCGCGAATTCGTTACCCGTTTGCATTTAGTCTCCAAATAATGCAGGCGCGACAAGTTTCTACCCGCCGCCCGCATCGGTAGTTAATTTATAAATACCCTCCGCACGCCTCTGTGCGACATTGCACGACAAATAAAGATCTACCACCCATTTTAGAAATTCATCGTCACTGAAAGCCTTACCCACAATTTTGGGTTTCTGACTATTTGATAGCTAATTATGTTCCGTTAAACTCTTGTCTGTCAGATACCTCGAAACTGCAACACCCGTTGAGCTTGAAGAACTGGTGGACCTATCACTGGTCCTGAATAAGAGGAAAATGCAGAAGGTCAACTATTAATACCGTTGCTGTGTTTCAAACCCCTCATTTACTGCCCTCGCTGCCGGTCTAGTTTTTCACTATTTTCACAGCCCAGGTATGGGTCTACTAACAAAACTATATGAGTTTTACGTAAAACGACATGTGGGCTGCTTACATCATCCATTACATTTCCATCTCAATCACGCATCCTGATTTTCAATATATCACTTTGCGCACCTATCTAATTTCGGTCTGTATCAAACTTATAAATGGTTGGAGATTTGTAATGGGTCTTAGTAATAACAGCACTAACCGATTATGACATTCTACAAAGGAGAGGGTTTGGGTGTTTTACTCTTGGAAGATATATCCGATCTATGACAAAGTGCCGATGCAAAAGAGTGCTACTTTTCGGATGATTGAAATCTTTACAAATCTTACACAACTTCGTAAAGAGTTTCAGTTCGTATCACTGCGCTCGTCTTCTACTTCACAATGTTTTGATGACCTGGTTCTTTACTCCAGATGTTAGTAAATGGTAGGGGTCATGTCGCACGAAAATAAGTCTGATACTATTCGTACCAAATCCCAACATAGGAGACAATATGAGAGTCCCTCACAATGCGACTTCACCAGTCCATTCTCGCCATGTCACAAGTAGCTTCGCATCAGCAGAGCTTGCTTCGTTCCTCAGAACGCGGGACATGATTGATATTATATTCGTACGAAATTATGAACAAGGGATTTCATAAAAATCAAATTGCGGTTTCGGAAGAGTTTGGGGAGTTTTGATGCAAAGGCACGCCGCAGCAGCGGTCATATCCAATGCGGCCTGCTTGATGGCTGGCCTGAAGGTAGCATTTTAGGGAACATAGTTACTTCCCCATTACTTTGTCGGTATACCCTTTTCGAGTCGACTGTGGTTTTCTGGAAAACCATGGGATAGATCGGATATATCTTCCAAAAGTAAAACACCCAAACCTTTCCCGTTTCGGAACGATATCTTCGAGAATTTTCCACTCGTTTGTGCTGACGTAGAAGTGAAAGCGCTTGTTGTGGCGGGAATATGTTCCGAAAGTAAAACACCCAAAACTCCCCCTGTTGTGGCCTTTGCATGAAAGATAACCCTGCCACCACTCATAAACACATACATGGCTCGAAAGCTGGATATAAATGTTCATTGAATAGAGAAAGACAATAAAATCAGCAGAACCTGTCGTGCTCTGCGGTTGAATCGAAAGATGTAAAGGGATTGGATGCAACTGACGTCACCATCAAAGCAAATTTGGACATCGGGAACTTCGTCCAAAATGCGTCATGGCTCAAGATGTGACACAAAGACCGTACCGCCTGTCCACTCAAAGCGCCAGAACATAACTTTTTTCTTCGACATATGAAAGGGTCAAACTGCAAAATGCACACAACCGATAAAATTTGCATTCGGGTCTCGTTTTGACGCCCAGTTTCAGCTAAATCAACACAGATTAGCGGCAAGATTTTGGAAATACAACCTTCGCGGCTGATGAGGTCGGAAACTCTTCAGTTCCGCACTGAGCCATATGCACCACCCCGCCACACTCAGTGCAACCCAGTATCATCGATGTGACTCTCACAAACCTGTATAACCTGTTCTGCTTTTCAACAAAGCAAGCAGGAGCTGTCGTTGATACGTATTGTCACCATTCTGCATCGGTTTCAATCTCGACGATCTCACTCTCAAAAACATACTGCTTGCCGAGTCGATTCCTACGCTTGCCAAGACATCGATGGCTTGCAAGTGATGGAGGAATGCTTCCGACTTTTCCGTACTCAAAGCGGCATTGATGCTGCGGTTTTTTTAGAGGAGGGATGGGCGCGGGGTAGAGTGATAGGAGGAAATAAGCAGAAAAGGAAGCTAAGGATTCGGCGCACCGCGTTGTAGCCAGTTGAGAGGCAGTTGCGGAAGCTCATAAGAGCTCGAGCGGGATGTGGAAGATGTAGTAAAGGTAATTATTATTGTAATGGAGTGTATATTTGGTGGTTGTTTGATAGCTCGGAAACGGTGAAGATGGAAGGGTCGCGTTTGAGTAGGTGAAAAGTTGACGCTTTTGTATTTCTTTCAAGGGAAAGTGCCAACTTCCTAATTGATGCCTGTGTTTTTATGCATAGTCATAAACTGAACGATGTTGAGATCCGCGAAATGAGATACACCCATACATAACGGCTACTTGCGATACGGTTTGCGAATCCTCTGATATTTTACCTTTGTTTCCTTCAAGGTCTTTCAGATGAACTGTTTCAGGCGGGAAAGCAGAGAAATGCGGTACAAACAATGCCCAGGGGATTAAGATATTGCATGGAGGCGCGGAATTTTGCATGACTAATAGATTAAAATTGAGTTGGGCTCAACTCATTTGCCGCCATGAAGTTTATGCGTAGAGCGCACTGCCGCTACGTGTAAAGTACGGCTACTTTCCTTGCGGGATTAGACTTTTCATGTGACATGAGGACGGCACTGGGAATATTTTGTGCTGTACAGTACAGTGCTGTACCCGCTAGCTTGGATCAGAAGCAGAGGAAGCGTTCCACCAATTGCAGCTGCCCTGTCCAGAGCGAGCCTGGCTCCAAGCCTCTCTCCCCTTCTCAATGGGCGGTCTAGGTCTCCTGCAAACTTCAGACATTACCGAGGCTGCATACGCAGCATCTGTAATTGATTCTTTTCGACTTATCTCCGACCTGCTTACCCTTTCCCAGGACCGCCACTTGGAAGAGATCCCTCGGTCTGCCATCTCGCTCTTATCCTCCCGCCACCCGCAGCTGTCTTCGTCGCTTACAGCTACGGCTCTTTTCGAGCGTTGTTCATCGCCGGTCCCCGGCGAAAGGCTCCAGTCTGCGATCACAACTGAACTCATGCTATCGAAGTCCGATAGCTTGTTCTCGTCCGCGGCAGCCCACGACCGAGCACGGCTCCTCTCCGTGCGCACATCCTCCGCATCGACTGTTTTCTCTCCGCTTCCTCACCCCCACCGCGGTACGTACATGTCCTCTTCCGCCTGGAAAGTCGCTCTGGCTCTACGTCTCGGCATCGCGCTATTCCCTGGATCTACTCGCTGTCCGGTCTGCTCCCGCCGCTCGGCCGACATCGCACCCGTCTTAGATCCAAGTGGTCAACACGCGTTGACCTGCAAATACGAAGACGGAGTCACTTGTCGTCACCACATCCTCCGCAACGTTCTTGCCCGCTACTGCAAGGAAGTTGAGATCGTCGCCCTCGTCGAACATCCGCTCCTCCACCAGGTTCCCGACTCATCTGGGCATTCGGAGTCCCCGTGCTACGAATGGATATTTACATACCCGCTGCATACGGGCTTCACAGTACCGATATAGCCGTCGACGTTACTGTTGCCCACCCCTCCGCACGCCGCCACATTTCGCCAAGTACGGTTACTGCCGGCGCCGCCGCGACACTCGCAGAGCGCGAGAAACATCGTCATTACGGCACTTACTGCAACCGAAACGATATCCTCCTCTCCCCCGTCGGGATTGATATCTATGGCGCCTTGGGCGACGACGGTAAGGCTTTTTTCCGCCGCCTTGCTTCCTTCGCTGCTTCCCGTCGCGGTTCCTCCCTCAACAGGAGCTCCGCGAATTCGTTACCCGTTTTGCATTTAGTCTCCAAATAATGCAGGCGCGACAAGTTTCTACCCGCCGCCCGCATCGGTAGTTAATTTATAAATACCCTCCGCACGCCTCTGTGCGACATTGTACGACAAATAAAGATCTACCACCACATTAATACCGAACTGAGAATTGAAACGAAAATTTCTTGTGTGGCATAAATTGCACTGCTAACTGAAACGACATCGCTGAAAAATGCTGCAGAATAAATAAGTTTCATTAGAACTATTCAATTAATGATGTCGGTGATTGCGTTTGTAATCTGGAAGAATCGCACAAGAAAATCATTTGGGACATGTTGGAGTATCGCGTAAATTGTAATTGGTTACACCTAGAGATGTTCCATATCTCTTCATGTGAATCCACTTTTCCGATGCACGAATCAAGTGCCAATGCAAAGCGCATACAAGCCGAGAATGCCGCTGCGCATTTTTACCTAGCCGAAGTGTTGCCGCAGCTCCAAAAAGGAAGAGTTAAGTCTACCATATGCCGTACTTTGTCTTAAGGGGTCTATCGCCGAGTTTATTGGCAGTGTCGAGCTGTATCATGATTTGGATGCAATTTCATGGCACGACAATGCGTCCTCCCTAATGAAGGAGTTGGCAAGATCGGTCGCCAGTCAAGCCCTGACCAATACTCAAGGGTGAGGGCCTCTCTCGTTCTGCTATACTCCGCTCAGATTGTTACTTTCAACGCCTCTTGCTTGTTGAGTGGGCTACCAGCTACTGTCTAGCTGGTATAAATGCTCCCTTATCCGTAATGTGGATCACAGAGCATGTCTTGAATGCATGTTCGTAGGTTGATCGTGTTGGCTTTCTACAGCGATGATTCTTTTTACCTAGACGAAAGCTCTGCTGGTTTTAGCCACCATGTTCAATTCATCCCATCTTAACCCCAGTTCATAGGAATTCCAATCTTAGCACCAGTCGCACTAAACCAGCTCTATTTACCATTCCTCTGTGCAGGACTGCGTCCTGGAAAGATACATAGTTGCTGATGCGTCGATCAATGTGCTATGTATCTGGCAGACATCCTCAATAGAAGGAATGTCATGACACATCCGAAAGTTGAATAACGAAAGTTATCGTCTGAACAACAGTTTTTCGGAAGGAGAGCACATTCTTCAGGGTCAGGCAGCAGTTTTTCTCAGTACCAGTAAATGGAAGGGCAGCTTCTAATAGTCTCAGCGTCGCAGGCATTCGCATGCTAAATTATTGCCCCTTTCGTCAAATTCGCTATGTATGGACAGTATCTTCCAATCTCTCCGAGCTTTGGACGTTGCGCAATTGATTTTCTACCTTCATCAGTTATTCGAGATCGTTTCTAAAGTCATACACTTGTTACGTACGATTACTCCCATTCAATCTGCGGTATTCGCCACGAGCTTTGATCAAAAGCAAAGGGAAGCGTTCCACCAATTTCAATTGCCTGTCCAGACCGGCTCAAGGCACCTCTCCGCTTTTCTATGAGCGGTCTCCGTGTCCTACAAACGTCGGACAATATCGAAGTGGCTTACGAGGCAACTATACTCTATTCTTTCCATATTCTCTACAAGCTGCTGACCCTTTCCCATGGCCGCCACTTGGAAGACCCCCCAAATCTTTCATCTCGTTCCTATCTTTCCGCCATCGGCAACTGTTGTCGTCGCTACCGGATAGATTCAATTTATCATCCAACAGTAATACACCCAAACTTATCCCCTCGCAAATGGGCACTTCCCTTTTCGAGCGATTTTCTTCGCCCTTCCCCAGTAAAAGACTTTAATATGGTGTCCCATCTTCTCTGGCACACAACCCTGCACCTATTGCGCCGCCGCCCACTTCCGCACTGTCCCCACCCTGGATCCATACGGACACCATGCCTCTGTCTGTCCGTGCGCCGACGGCTCCATTCGGCGCCACAATTGTGTTCGCGACCGCCTCATTTCCGAGGTATCACGCTTATCAATTGGGATTCGCCCTGTCCGGGAATGGACCTTCCCGCAAGACTTGCCCCGACCCTCCAACTCCCGCCGCTGCCTCGACATCTACATCGATGATGTCCAGTTCTCTCCCGTCCCGCAGGGCTACGACGTCACTGTCATCAGGCCCCACTCCGCTCCATACGCCCAACAGCGGATTCACACGCCCCTCGCTGCCCTTACTGCATCTGAGCGCGCGAAATCTCTCCGCAATGGCCACCTCTACGCCGAACTACGTATCGACTTCCACCCGATGGCTTTCGATATATACGGGTCTGCCGGTCCCGGTGCCGAACGAGGTCCGTCCAGAATTGCTGAATACATCGCACTACGTAAAGGCAGTAGCCCTGCCTTCGAGCGCGATCGCTTGTTCAGGATTATCAGTTCGCTCGTACAACAACGAACTTCTGTCGCGATCAACCGACGACTACTCGACCGTTCCTGGCTCGGATAGATTTTTCCCCTTTTGAGGACGGCTAGTCCCCCCTTTTCTGCTTGGTAAAGTCTTCTTCTTCTTCTTCTTTAATCTTCGATCACACCTGAACTCATGCTTATTCTAAGTCTGACAACTTAATCTCGTGCGCAGCAGCAGCCGACCAAGCACTACACCTCTCCGTACGCACATTCTCCTCCTCTTCCGCGTTCCTTCACTCCCTCACCCCAACGGCGATAGGTAAATAGCCCCCCTGCATGAAAAGTCACCCTGTCTATCTGTCTCGGTATCGCGCTATTCCCTAGATCAACTCGTTGCGCAGTCTGCTCCTGGCGCTCTCTCCACGTCGCGCCCGTCTTGGAGTCCCGTACATTACGAACGGAAATCCACAATCCGGGTGCCTATCGTTTTCACACAAGTGATACTCTCGTGGAAGTAACTATTGCCCATCCTTTTGCTCGCCGCCACTTCTCGCAAAGTAAAGGTACCACGGGCGCTAGAGGAGCTCTCGCAGAGCACGAGAAAAATCTGCAGTATGGTGATTACTGCCACCAACACAAAATGTTCCTCTCTTCCGTTGGGGTTGACATCTATGGCACCTTGGGCGGTTAGGGCCAGAGGTTCTTCTGACCCCTCGCTTCCTTCCTTGCTTCCGCCGTGGTTCTTCCTATCAGCAGGGACTTTGTGAGTTCGCTTCCCGCTTCGCGTCCAGCCTCCAAGTGATGCAGGCGCGGCAAGCAGCCACCGGCCGCCTGCCTTCGTAGTTGGCCTCTTAATACTTTCCGAACTCTCTCGAGCTCGTAAATATTTACCATCAATTATTTCTGCCTCAGTTATGGATTTAGCAGTTTCTGGCAAAACGGCATGCGACTTTCGCCCTTGTAAAATCTGCTGTATATTGTCATTGGAATTTTCAATGGCATTCAAAATGGTTCGTCTTCCTGCTCGGCAATGCGTAGACAAACATCCTGAATTGAAGACTGCAATTCAGCTGAGAAGTAGCCGAGCATGAATTGGAAACAGGACTGAGAAAGATTTCCTTACTGAAACTGCGTGCTTCAACAATGCAGATTGTTGCCGTGACTTGGTTCGCAAGGTTTCATTCGTTCGTTAACTGTTCGAGCCGAGCATCAAGTTGCACCTCTAGTTCCAACGCACCCACTCGCAATTCATGCAGTAGAGAGAACCTGTTGGAAACATTGTCGGTTAGACTAAAGGGAAGGACAGACCCCAAGCATCGGTACGCAATGTTATTTTCACCATTCACTTTACAGTGCCAACGACGAATCAGTAATGCACTGTACTGTAGAGTTGCAGCGCTGTTGGCTACAGTCTCGAATTCCAGTCTCCTAATTGAGAGAATTTTGGATCAGCTGTAAGCATATTTGGTTTATCCCTACTCTTGGAGGTGGGCACTTGGATACATAAGCGGTGCTAAATGACAGGATAACCAACGTGGTCGTGGTGCCAATAGAGTCGTATGGAAGAGTTCGGAGGATATTTATGCCAAGGCTGGCTGCAGCAGCCGTCATGTCCAAAAAGGGCTGCTTGATGGAATGTCTTAAGGTAGCTTTTCAGGGGAGCAGCCCCTTCCCTATGGGGGGAACGTTTGGGTGTTTTACTCTTGGAAGATATATCCGATCTATCCATGGTTTTCCAGACAACCGCAATTGACTCAAAAAGGGTACACCGACACAGTAATGGGGAGGGATCTTCCCTATTACTTTGTCCAAAATTCCCTTTTAAAGCCAATTGTAGTTGTCTGAAGTGCTTCGGGATAAAGTTGAATATATATTCAAGGCATAAAACATCAAATCCTTTCCCCAATCGGCTTTAACGGTGCAAAATACTTCGCAGGTTACAGTATGGTCGTCGGGAAAACTTAGTAACAACAACTTCCAACAGAAATAATTCAGGGGCCCACAGTTGTGAAATTACTGGAGTATAACGGCTAAGATATCACGTAGCTAGACTGTCTCGTTTCCTGTTTTCATGTTTGGTGTTTGCGGGTGAAATAGGGGGTATGTATACTGTGAAAGTGAGGTGGCCCGGGAACCGCGGGAGTCTTTGAGTTTAATTAGTAGGCATGTTTTCACATTCGGCAAATACGTCCGGGAACACTTGTGCAGTTGAGTGGTGTTTCTACTACCTCTTTATGCCTTAAACTCATCCGCAACCCGTACAATCTCCTCAAAGTGGAAATACGAAAATTGGAATGTTGTGTCATCCATGCTTTCTAACCGTTTTCATCGCAATAACTTATGTTGTTATTCTCACAACCCCTTCCTCTATTCCCCAACTAAATTTAACATTTTTCCCGCGCAACCGGCTTCAAACAGTCTACCATATACAGGGTTCAAACTTTCCACGCCCGGTTAACGTGGATGTTTTCCGTTTTTCTTTTTCTTTATATTTTATATGTAACATATCGTCTACCATGTCCATGCATGATGCCCACAGTCCTTGGCAACACGCTGCGAATAATAGGCAGTTGGAATTTCCAACTACGCCACTATGCAACGGTGTTCCAGCACATCAATTTTTTCAAAGTCACCGCTATCCCCTGTTGTCGCGACATCTTCGGTTCATTCCCCCACTACTGCATTCCCAAATCGCCAAGACAGACAATCGCACGATCCGCAGATATATCGCGGAGTCAAGCTTGAAAAAGTACTCCCTCCTATATCACGAAACACTCGCATTTACTCTGATACAACCAATGCACTGATTTCGCTAATTGCCAGGGGATCTTCAAAATGCTGCGCAAATCCCAGCCGCATCATCCGGAATACAGTCATTCGCATGCAGAACGCCCAGTTAAGCCGCTCCGTTTTCAAGTTGACGAAGTCATTCTTCTTTCTGGATTCGAAAGGTAATGTGCGCAGTGCCAGCTTGAAGTCTTTGAGCGACGCAAAAGTCGAGTTGAAGCGGCGGAAGAGCAGACTGCATGAAGCGACGATGCGCTATGATAAAGATTACAAAAAGCTTGAAAAGTTGAAGTATGCTGCAGAAAAGGAGGGTACGCAATGCGATTCAGTGGTGCTCCTTCACTTTGTTTTCGGTGAGAAGATTGCAAGGTTCTTGCAGAAATTTAAGTCGCGAAGGGAGATGGAGACGATTCTGGGGGAGCTCAATGAACAATTGGGTAGTTCTCGCCCCGGTGGCTCGAGGGACATAATTTGGAGGATTGCATATCTGGAAGAATATGGTCTCAGATATATTGAATGTCTTGAAGGTCTAAGTTCTGATTCTGTTCACCGAAATTCCTGTTTAGCAGCATGCACAAAGTACATGGAAATCAAGGTGAGCGAGGACAAAGATATGGTATATGAGTTAAAGCAACACGTAGAAGATCAAGAGATTTTATTGAAAGGTATTATTGCGAGGCGAAGAGAAGAGGAGAACAAGCTTTCAAGAGTTCAACGGAGAATCTTTTTAATAAAGGAGTGGTTTAAAGAAAGTACTCCCGGAAAGGAACGTCGAACATGATTTTTGTGGCACTTGAAATGGAGGAAAGTCCACCTGGAAATCGACTAGTTAGGTTTTAAAGGTATAGAGAAATAGAGGAAATAGTAAGTAGAAAGGTAAAGGAAATCTGAAAAGGTGCAAAGAAACACAATAGAGACTATATTTCTTGAGATTAGCAGAGAAAAAATATTTGTTGAAGTGCGAAAAAATTTAGAGAAGATAAACCGGAAAACGGGTGGGATTTTTGGGTGTGGTTTTATTAAATGCTTGGGTAAATGGGATGGTACCATATACGAAATTTTTGTGTTAGTTTACTGCGAACGGAAAATAGGGTGGTATGCTTATTACCATGTGCACTATGCAGGCGGCAGAGAAAACAAATTCGGAGAAGCGATTCCGGAAAGAGTATAGAAGGGAGGCAGGAAAAGTTTAATTCAGAACAAATATTGTTTCTGGCGGTGGGTAATTATTATAGATCGGATATATCTTCCAAGTGTAAAACACCCAACCTTTCTCATATAACTAGTGGAATATAAAGTAATGTGAGCGTTGACGAAGCGTTATGATTATGACAATTACATCATCCGCACTCTATGATCGAAACTCCGAAATGTTCAAACTGTACTCGTATAAATACACAGCAATTGTATTCTTTTGGGGAAAATTATCATTGCCGTTATATACTCACAGGCTTTCTATGAGGGAGTTTTCCACAAGGCTCAAATTGATAAGTTCAGAGCAGCAGAAAAGAAAGTATTTTTTCAAATTTATTGATACAATTGCTTTACCTGTTGCGATGTGCGATCTTGTGCCCAGAAAATGTTCAGTGGCTCTTTATTGAGCCTCTGTGGCAAAAATTCGATAGAAGCGTTTCTTTTATCTACGGGTATGAAGGGATTGTCAAACTAAAATTCGCGCTTTCCTAATAAGCACTTCATGTAAAAAATCATTGAACTATGGACAAAAAGCTTGAACAATATTGTTTTCAACATTTATAGAAAAAGCCTCTCTGATTGGAGAGAAAATTATCTGCGGTAGGAAAATACAGTTATCGCATTGGCAAGGTTGTGATACAGTCATTTTTTCAAAATATCCAAGTTTGAAATGCACCAATTACTCCTGTAGCTACTCCCGACCTATTCCATTCTACTCTTGATTGTATCCCTTCCTGGTCTCACAGTGAACACATTCTTTATTTGCCGTCTAGATTCAACAACGGGGAAATTTTGGGGTGTTTTTAATGCATGAAAAAATATGGTCAGCTGTTCCCTGAGGGATGTCGTGATGGTAAAGGCTTACAATGTAAACCGTTAAAACGCTAGAAAACTGACCGGAGGCCGGCCAATAGGCAGGCTGCATTGTACATCATTGCCGCTGCGGCACGACGCTTTGTTAAGACTTCTTGACCTTTGCTTAGGTCTCCCTTGCCCTCGTATCGACGTTGCATGCGACGTCGGTTAACATCGCGTGGGCGTCCGGGTGCCATCCTCCGGGGTAGAGATAGGGACGAGCACCAGACTACTTCCGGCGAAAGACGCGATAAAGGACTCGTATCTTCTGTGTTTCGCCGTTCTTGCCGCGTTAAGCGAAGTGGGTGGGTTGAATGTCCTCACTCTCCTGTTGGAGGGCGCTAGGGGGTTGACGAAGGTGACATCGAAGAAGTCTGTTCCGCCAGTTCGTCCCATTGCGCGAACATCGGTCTTGTGTGGTGGACCCCTTCTCGCGGCTCGATGACTGGATGTCGCGCAGCTTTTAAGAGATAGCTCTCCAATAAACGAGCCTGACAGTTGCGTCTTCGGGTCCTTTCGCCCCCGTGTAAGCAGTGTAACAGTTGGTCGCCGAAAAAGTCGAGAGTTTCGGGCAGTTTCGCTTGGGTATGGTGTTTCCGGAGGGAAGAGCGGGAATTGACAATAGTATTGGAACCATATTGAGAATTCTCTTGGTTCAATGCTAGTCTTAAGTCCCGGAGATGGGGTGCCGTACACCCAATCTTTCGCGCCGGGGAGCCCCATGGAAGCACGGAAGGCCTGCCGTCTATTGTCGCCCACGCCTATCTCCTCCTGCACCCGCTCGTAGATGGTAGGTTCAAGTTGGATCAATTAAATGAGTCTTTAAATGAGTAGAATTTTCACAACTGCAAATTTCTGAAAATGTAAAACTAAGAAGAACAGTGATAAACGGATGTTTTCCAACAAAACGTTTTACATCTCCCATCTGTGAGTTTTAAGAAATCAGGTACAATTTCTAGGATGTCCAGCATCAGCAAACGGGAAAGCTGCGACGGGTTTCTCAAAGCTTTCAAGAAAGAAAAATTCATAATAAACTGATAGTAATATGATCAAATTCTTGTCTCTCAACGTTAAAAGTTTTGAGCTGCGGGTTATTAAGATAGAAACCCCAAAAAACAAAGCAGAAAACTGGAAAGTGAAAAACTCTGGACTAAATGGATATAATTGAATATTTTGTGAAACAGTACTCGGTTAAAGCTACGGCGGTAAACATAATAGATTTTGGAATATTTAATTGTGCACAACCTTTGATGCAAATGAAAAGTGGTAAGTTTTATGTTTTTCACTCATAGAAGATATATTCAATCTATCTTATATTTTTCTAGGAACCCACAAACGACTAAAAAAGGCATACCGACAAAGTAATATCGTATTACTTGTGCTCACCAAGAGGCCAACTTCAGACCATCCATCAAGCAGACCGATAAACGTACTTGCTAATGATGATGTGTAACTAGGATCCATTGAAAAATAAAAAAGGATCTCTATAGTCGTGGATTCCTCTGAGTTTCTATGGTATCCATTTCCCGCGCCCACAATTCTTCTTGTTAGGGGGTAAATATTTGGGGTGAGTCGATTGGTGGAGAATAAATTGGTACTGAGAGCAATTAAAGGCTTCAGGTTCTATCTTCATTCTCATTCATCTTAACCACTGAAACACAGAAACTAGAAAACAAGTTATTACTATTGAGATTAGTGCAACTGTGAAATTGCGTTTACCAAATATTATGGCATTTAAAAACTTGTGGTACTTTCATAGAATAGTCTGAAATGTTCCCATCGCGCTTACACAGGCATTGACTTCTTCAATGCTATGCAGCATATAAATTATATGCAGATACTGTATCTCAGAACAATGAATGAAGAAAATACATGTAAATAATGTCCAGAATATTTAAACTGAGCTGCCTTTTGCGGATTTCAAAACAGATTTAAGTTATGAATATTTAGATGAAGCCCAAGTAAATACCAGTATAAAGGATAGAATGATGTATAATTCGTTTTTCTGGACTTTTCCTGAAAGGTACAGCTTTAAATAAATATCTCGTTCGCATTTTTGTCACGAATCTTTTTGCTCAACTCTAAGACTACTCCATCTTTTTTATGTACTATTCATCGACCTTAGCTACTTGAATGTGATTCATTTAATATGAATCACTTGTACTTGATCCACATTTGACGGACAACAACAACACCACCGAAACCAGACTCGGTGAAGATAAGCATATAATAATCGGTATATGATCCACAGCAGTTGCAGTCCAAACGTAATCGCCAAAAGGGTCTTTTAGGCGACTCAAGACTTCCTCCATTTCATAGTTCATAGAATTTCTTGCATAAATAACTGTTCAGGAATCTGTAGACAAGGTGGCATTCCTAAAATGACCCTAAAACTTTGATTATTAAATTATAGGGCTTTAAAAAGCACAATGTCTTCGTTAATGATATAGTAGCGAATTGAATTTTAACTAAATCAGAAAATAAAAATATGACTTATTTTATTGAAAAGATCTTCGTAATTTCAGTAAATACATTCAGAACATCTACCACACAGGATAGAACCTAAGCATAAAATAGAATTGAAGATTCATAATTTCAGTCCCCTGTGACACATGTATTATGCTATTTTTGAATAAAATTACTTTTGTATCTTTAAAGGTGAAATATAGCCAGGTATTCAAATCTGATATATATCTGAGAAAACCTCACGGAATATTATTAATTCTTTCATTTTGATCTAATCTCAAGCATTCATTGTTAAATATGTGTATATTTTTGACATTATATCGATCCACAGGTTTATCTTTAAGTTCTACTATTTTCTGAGAAAATCTTTTATGCCCCAAAAAAATATTGATACTTCACCTAATACTTTATTCACACTCTGTGGAAATATTATTGTAAATTAAGTGCTGATTAATAAATTAATGCTAGTAATTTAAAATTCATCGCAATAATATCAACGGAAAATTTACATCCGGTGAATAAAGTATGCATTTATAGATATAGAATACTTTATTGATCAAATTCGGATACTTGTTTACCTAAGTGAACTAAAACGCACATCATAAACACCTAAACCCCACAAAATACAACCTTCATAGGTTCACAATAAAAGTTTTAAAATAGAATGCAGAGGAAAACACTTTCCTGAAAAAAACTTTCATATGGTAGAAAACAAAAATCAACAAAATCTAGTAAAGAAGGTGTTGAAGTAAATTTTTTGCTATAATGTTGTCATTTTATATTAAAATTGAGGTTAATAAATACTTTCCAAAAGCCTGCTACCAACTTTGGGCCAATTTTTGCGTTAATATTCTGCATTGTTAACAAATATTACGTCAAATATCCTCTGAGTTACTTAACACCAACATAAAGTTATACGGTCTGTATTTGTATTACTCAAGACAATACTGGTGGTAGTGACTCACCGGACCAGATTGGTAAGCAAAACTGCAAAAAAGAACTCATTATGACTTTCCATCTACACCTGAGACACAAAACGTCGAGCAGAAATAATCGCTTTCTTCTTTTCAATGCTTCTGTAAAGTTGGACTACCATTTTAAATGCGTGATTTTCATGTGACATTGACCTCAATTTCCAGAAAAATTGCCTCCATTTCTATTGTTGCCTCCATAAAACTTTGACTGGATATCGATTCCAGAACGCAGATAGACCAATTCCCTTCGTTCCGCATGTCTCATGAGCTCGGAAAGATGTACAAATTCTTTGGATCAAAATCCCTCCAGATATACGGCTTCAAACCACAAGAGTAACGATCTATCTGGTCTTAAATTTCGGTATCAGAGATGTCCAGTATAATTTATTTGAAGTCAAAAGTAAAGAAAACAACATATTTACAGCTGTCAAGCTCATGTCGATCAATCTTTTCATTGTTCAATGTTTCAACAGATGGATTGAATAAACATCCAGAGTTTTCCAGTGATTCATTCGTTTTCCTTCTTTTGTTTTGGAATGGAACTTCCGCCCTTCAAGTAAACTGCTGGAAAAGCAACTGCGTGCTACATTCAGTGGTCCTATTTTATCTTTTGATACGAGATATTTCATCATCTGAACACACCAACTGCTAATTGATTTTTTCTCAACGATACTTGTCAGTTTGTTTTTCTTTGGGCCAGGCTGATTATTTAATTGCTCATTTGTTGACAAAATGCCTTTTTACTATCCCTTTACTAGTTTCGACTCTAAAGATGATTCCCTTCATTCCATAATACAAAGTTCTGATCTATGTGTGGCAATCTGGTCGTTGGTGTGCCAGAGATTCGGCAGCAGCTAATGTATCATATGTTTGAAGGACTGTAGGGTTAATTGCGGCTAATTCACTGCGATTTGGGTCCCAACGCTTTACCAAAGCCTCTGTGGATACACCGGAGGATTTTTTGAAATAATTAGTGGAAAAAAAGAAGAAAACTGTACATAAAATATAGAAGGAAAAACCAAACCTGTAGAAAGAAATGTAAAAGAAAAAAATTATTACAACGAAAACAGATGGAGGGAGAATATTTTGCCACCACGAGAGTGCCTCCACGTTATACCATGACACTACCAGTACTTTTTGTACAATTAGTGACATACCTACCTTTTTGAAACAAGCAGTTGAATGTTGCATAAAAATCCCATTTTTGTCGGTTTTCAATTCCATCGTACTAGTTGACGAGATTTATACTAATTAAGATACAATATCTGCTCTACTTTTGAAACCCTTGTTTGGTTTCAGGGTCAACTGGTGTGTAAATTGGTGCTAAAAAGACGCAGGCTTAACAGAAAATCGTCCATAGTCTAGGGGATACTTCAACTCCCTTAGGCGCTCATTGTGGGCTAAACTGAAGAAATAAGTTCAAAATTGAAATAAAACAGAGTCTCTCTCCAGACTAACGGAGAAAAGGACATAAAATCGGCCACTTATGAGGGTCATTGTTGGTCGAATTAAATAAATAGAGTGGTATCTGGTGATGCCCTTGAGATCGGCCGCTAATTATCCTTTGATTTAATCGAAGCATGCTATGCAGGCTTATATGCTGCTCAGTTTTTTTATCGAAAAGATGCGGAAAGGCAATGCAATGATTTTCTAAGGGGTACTGTTCGCTACAATTTGTTTTATTCTAGTTAATTTGTTTTATTGCCAATAGCCTGTTTTAGATCGTTTTCTTGAGTAGTTTTCTGAACTTACATCTTCTTTCGCTAACAAAACTCTGAGATTGACCTTTAAAAGAGGAACAATAATTTTCGATTGCATAACAATTGCTTAATCAAGTATTGATCTCATTGTAGATGCGAGGCATTAATGAGACTCGGAGCTACAGCTCTCAGCGTAGACCCGTAGTATTCGTGTTAAAGTAGACTATTTCATTCCAAATCAACTTCATCGACACTGAGAAAGCTTCATAGGATTGCATAAAGTAGAGATTTTGTCTCTGAATGTTTTTACTCATGCAGGATAAGCGAGACTCGTTGTTTCTGACCGAAGTCCTTATTTCTATTCTCAACCTCTGTAATGATCTCCTTAGTCACCTAATTAACATTACATGAATCATTCTTTACAATAGGACCAAATTTTGGAAATTTCTTGTTTTCCAAATGCGAATAATGTCGGATACATTTTTTAACCCTCTTCGAACGCTCTTTCTTATTGAATATCTCTTGTCCAAGCAGCTCGCGATAACTTTTGATTTTGGACCCCAGAAAATTGTATACTTTCTTCAAAATCGTTGCACTGAAGCTGTGGATCTAACCAAATACATCACTACAGAGCAACTCAAGCAGATGTTATTCATTTACATCTAAAATCTGGATGAAATACTCTAACTTATTATTAAAAATGTTAGTCTGGATTTTAAGGGATCGAAAGGCCAGCTCAAACCTTTCCCCAGATATTCCAAAATTCAAAGACAAAGCGTTTTTATGGGAATAATTCCTTCTCAGCTGCTGTGTAGGCAAAAACCGTCTTTTAACCGTTATAATTAACAATACTTCCTGTAGAGCTTTGATCACTATGTGGTTTGGTATAAAGTCTCAACTGCTCTCACAACTAAAAAAATCATCGAAATACGCCTAATTTTGACTTTCTCGTTTACTCAGAGTAAGCCTTCTATAAGAATTCATATATCCTTAGAAGTTGCTCAATTAATCGAAGACTGTCGCAAAAAAAGAACTTTTTGGATGGTTAAAACCTACTTTAAATTTTAATAACACAATATGTGCCGGTTTGAGACTTCTCAGTCAGTTCTGTGTTTTCAGAGACACGGATTAAGGGTGCTAAGATACAGAAAGCACTACATTATAAACGCCTGAAAATTCTAAAAAGATATGCCCATGACCATCAAGGCAGGTTGAATAAATATTTCCAAAAAATGCCGTCAGCGTTTTCACCCTAAAAACCTTTAAAGCTTCTCAGTTCATAATAACTCAGTTAGCCGATTGGGTCCTTCCAACTCACTTGTTTGTAGTTGTTGTGGTTGAACAATTAAGTAGTTTGTGCATTTATATTCGCCCCACTCTACTGTGGAAAAACATGATTTAGAATTGATTTCCAGCTCAAGTTCCGGTACACGTACTTAGCACTGGGGGAAAATATTATACAACATAGGGCCTGATCAACACAGAGGCAGGAACATAAAGAAATTAGAAACGACCTGAAAGAGGCTAGGGGCCAGGAGAAGAACTCCTAACCACCCCATTATCCATATTTTGTCTCTTTTTTTTGATACATTTCCCAAATCTAACGCTTTTTTGCCTTTCTGATTACGCCTATCTCTTAGATGGGAGAAAAAGAACTTGAAAGTTTTGGAATCGTACCGCTAAGTGCGGATAAGTACTTATCCCGGCCCAAAGACATGGAATTGATGTTTACAGGCAGACAATTGTGAACATATGTACAGACGCCACACTTGGACATAAGCATATCCACTAATATTCCTGGGGAAGAAGGATCGAATCTCTCTGATGAAGCTACTAATACAGAGTCACAGATGCATAAAAAAGACATGGCGCCAGCATTCTTATTAATGTCAATCGATCCGACTTGCAAGGCCGCGGTGAGGAGAAAAAGGTGCCCGTCATAGGTCTAGAAGTTGTTGAAAACATTTTTCAGGGGTTATCTTAAGTTTCGGTAAATACGAAGCTATCACAAGTTGCAAAGTTTCCGCAACAATAGAGTGAAGGAGTGTCCAACTTTTCAAGTTGGACACTCTTAAACTCGATTATTGTCTACTTGAGCATGATATTATAGTTTGCTAATGTACTGAAAAGCACAGAGCATCCTATCACGTAGATGGAGGGAAATGGAGCACTACTAAGAGGATTTTTAAAAACGATTCGATTTCACAATCGAGGCAATTATAAGCAGTGTCAATACGAACCATGTGGCGGTTTCCCTGCTGATTGCTAGGGAAACACGTTGGTCAGAGTCAGAGTAGAGGGTTCAGATCGCACTTGTTACCCATACAGGTGATCAGAGCAGAAATGGCTGCATGTGTGGTAGGCTGGGATACTTATCGAAGAGCTGCTGGCATACAAAAATAAGCATAAGGGATAAGATATGCAAGAGAAGCGAAGCTGCATCATATGCAGAAGTCCGTGGCATATTGCTAGAATTTGAAAAAATAAGAAATGCGGTGAATACATGGCATCAGCGATGCTATCATTACCAGAAGTATTTCTCGTTAAACCCAAGGCAAGAATTCGGACAAGAAGATGTTAGACTCTGGTCAGACGAGGAATATTTCAAGCCGAATTGAGAATTTTCTCCCATTCACAGAGAGGATCGGCGTTGTTAGAGTTGGAAACTATGAAGATGTCAAATCAGTTAGATATGGAACGGTAATGATCATAAATTTGATACAAGGGATCAGAAAGTAGATGGCGATACAAAATATAGTCCGTGTTCCCAGCTTGATGTACAATTAATTATTTCTTTCTCAAGCAAGAAAGAAACATTACAATACTGTAATCGATGAGCAGGAGAATCAATACGGCGATGGTGTGTTAAAAACTATTCGTAAACAAACTGATGAGGTTAAAATGATGGACATAGAGGCAAGCGATGGACTATATGAGGCATTAGTAAGCGTTTTCAATGGCGAAGCGAACATTGCCACCTCTAAAAGGAAAGCGGAATGGCATCAAGGACCAGGCCATTGCACAGGGATATCCTACTCTATAACGCACCTCATGTGACTGGCATTAAATGGGAATATATTAAGAAAAACTTAACGCAGTGTGAGCCAGGCAATTCCGGAAACTAGACCCGAGCAAACTTTAAGTCCAAAAAGATTTAGGACAAAGTTTTCAAGATGCCAGCTGAGAGCGTTTACAGAGATGTTATTAGGCCCATGAAACACCAGTCGTTTGGCAAATCAAAAATTTTCGTCACATTGTTGGACTAATATGATAAGTTTTCCATTGTCTGTTTCTTACGGAAGAAGAATGAAGCAGCGTGGGTTGTGATTTAGATGATCCAGTAATTAGATATTCTTCAACGAGAGCGTAAATAAATTAGCTCGTGCCTGCTAAAAGACTATGAGGTGGGTGAGATCTAATGGAGGGAGCGAATACGTTGAACATTCGTTCCCGAATTGGTTGACAAAAAGGGTAATCGTACATGAAGTTACTACCGCATATTCTCCAGAATATATTGGAGAGAAGGAGCGACTTAATTGTGCACTTTAGATTTGAAGAGAACAATATTAATTTCTATGCCTGAATTTACCGACAACTTATGGGCAGAAGAAATCAATACTGAATACTTTATCCAAAATTGTTTGCTGTGTAAACTTTTTGCCGAACGCATAAGACGAATTTTCAGTTCATAAATCAGCACAAACCGGACGTGGGACTTCGTTTAAATTTCGAATGCAAAACGTATGAATTTAAACCAAAATAGAAACGAGATGGAAAGTTTGACAGTTGAACAACACGGGAAGTTTTCGTGGAGCACTGCTGAGGGGATGCATAAATATTCCTCACTCTTACAGATTCCTAAATAGCATAGAGTAAAGGTGTGACATTAAATGAAGACTGGGAAGTGTCCTGGAAACAGAAGAAGGAAATTGAATTTGACATAAATGACAATGGAATCATCTTTGGCGACTTCGAATCTGCTGAGGGTGCAGTATTTGCAGAAAGAATAAATCGGCAGAAGAAGAAGAGAAATTTATGATGTGAAAATTTGAAATGATGGGTCACAGCTAAGCGACAACCACGAGCGCAATAATATTGAAAATAGATATGCGTCCGATGGAGAAACCGTAAAGCAACCAATTAACTACCCTGATTTTTGGGGATGTAATCACCACACGGTAAGCATAACACCCTGTCGCTTGGAGTACCAGGACGCTATCACAATCGTGGAATAAAGAGTTGATGACGGCATCATTTCAAAATCGTAAACAGAAGCCCTTGAAATGGAAGACGCTACTGACTGGATAGACGCAATGAAATACGAGGTGACCTTTTTGCACAAACTGAACACTTGAGAGATGATCAATTCACAGGAAATGAAGAACATTGAATAAAACAGAGTGTGTGTTTAATCTTAAGCGCAATGAAATATTGAAAGTGGAAATATACAAAATAAAATGTCGGTAGCGAAAGTTTTTTTACAGATATCTGGCGTAGATTTCACAGGAGCTTATGCTCCTGTCGCGAAATAATCAACAAATACGATATTGGTTGGTTTGGCAGTTTGGTAAAGGAGAGAGCACTGATGGGAAGCCTTGGAAAGGAGAGAGCAGATGAGAACGAGAGTGGCAGTCCAGAAGATCCGAAAAGGCGTGAGAGTAGTACAGAGAAATCCAGCGGCAGATTTTCAGGGTGAGTAAGCGGGCAAGCAAGCTCGCTAGAGATTTTAATGAAAGAGCAAAACTAACCTCTCTTAAATGCAGTGTGAGCTCAGAGAATCTATAGAATGTTAAGCCTCGTTAAAAGCAAAGTTGGTTAGCCTTTGTGATACAAATCTGGTATATGAATACATATCAGTCCATTATGGTGTTGGAATTGCCAATAATATTGCTGCAACTCACAGCGACAATCCTCTTTAGGATACACAACAGGGAAGTGTACCTTAGAGTGAGATTCAGCGTGTCATTCGGCGCAGAATATCAAGGTAAGCAAGGCAGGAGAGAAAACAGAAAAGATATGTGGCTGTTTCAGGATGGAAGAAATGACAGAGTACAATACTGAATTGATTGGTTGAAGTCGATCAAACCCATTATATAGTAATATACAGGCACGGTAGCCTGGTTGCCAATGACTATTGAACCCAAGTTATACACACTATCTCTTCTAGTGAATTACTATCTAGGGGAACGGGTTGTGTCTCGCGACTCGGCCTTGAAGATATCGATTGGGAGGCATCTGTTGTGCAGTGTAAACCAAAGGTTATAACTCCTTGACAAACCCAGATGAATAATCATACTGTCATGATTACATGTACACGTAATAGCTCCTGCTGGTGGATTAAGTACGCCAGAGTCCTCAAAGGTGCTACTAACTGGAAATAAGCTGCATAATTCATCAAAATTGCACATGTATTCTGGCTTCTGGCTGCACCTACCATACGAGCAACAAAATGTCTAACTCCACCGAGTTCCATCCCAAGCAAGGCTCTGTCCAAGTTGGGAACAAGGACGTGATCAACACGCATGGAGTTGGAACTTTAGCCACTACTGCTGTTGTCAATGGAAGACGTGAGGTGGTCGCCTTCCATGACGCCTTGCACACACCAATTGTCATGTACAACTTACTGTCTGTTTCCAGAATCCACGGGAAGAGATTTCGACTTTTGATCGATAATGAAAAAAAAGGGAATTTAGGAAGTTCAAGAGAAGAGGAGAAACAAGATTGACTTGCTCTCACTTGAGAACAGGGATGGTTTGTAAATATTTGCGATGAAAGTCAAGAAATATACTGTCGATATCATGGCAGTCACGACTGGAACAAAGGAAGCTGATTTATGGCATAAACGTCTTGGTCACATTAGCGACAAAACTTTGAGGAAGTCAATCTCAACTACAGAGGGAGTTCATATAGAAAATGTGGATCTGCCCTCTCGCAATGGTGTCTATAGAGACTGTCTCACCCGAAAACTACGCAGAAATCCACGACGGTCAATTGACGACGGCAAAAAAGCCTCGAATCCCCTGGAGCGTGTTTACTCCGAGGTAGTTGGAACCGTACGCTCCAGGTCGTTCTCCGGTTCTCAATTTTTTTTGTTAAGTTGATTGATAAACAGAGTGGTTTTTTACTAGTTCGATTCATGAAACGAAAGAGTCTGGCGGCTGATGCTCTGCGGGAAATGATTTTAGAAATTGAGGACCTGTTCGATGGATCAGTCTTTCGTATCATGGTGCTGAATAGCAAGAGTGTGAGATGGCTTAGATCAGATGGTGGCTGTAGTACTTCTCAAAGCGATTGAGAGGATGGTTAAAGGAGCGAGGAATTGTTCATGAGCTCACAACGACATATTCTTCAGAATCAAATGGACGTGCGTAACGATTGAACAGGACGGTATTGGACATGGCATGCTGCATGATGATGCAACTAAATAGGCATAATCGTGAGCATTTCTGGGCAGAAGATATAAATTGTGCAAACTACTTCAGTAACAGTCTATTCACATCTAGCTGTAAGTATAGATTGACACCATTCGAGGCACTCCATGGAAGAAGTCCCACCCTGGCACATTCCAGGGTCTTTGGACTTAAGGCATTTGTCCATATACCCTCAGCTAAACGCAAGGATAAGTATGCTCCTCGGGCGGAGAAAGGGATCCTTGCTGGATACGATCGAGGATAAACATATCGTGTGTTCTGCCCACCCTTAGGAAATGTTAAGGTTTCTCAAGACGTTGCGTTAGTCGATATTGAGTCCATCCAGAGGTCAATTGACCCAGACTCACTGGTGTAGATTGATATGGCTGCTTTTGGTAATGAAAAAGACCAATCTATGGAGAATGATTATCTGGAGGAAGTCATTTCAGGTTCTGATGAGCATGACAACCAGAATGAAATTGTGCTTGAGCACATAACCATGCTGCTAGCTCTACGACGCTCAGAGAGATCAAATAGTGGGAGGACACCTGGCCGTTTGGGATTGCAAACTGTAAGCTTGGTCACTGATTCGACTGAAAAAAGATCGGGTGGATCTCCCAATGACGTGTGAAGAGGCAGTGAATTCTCCTCGTGCAGCTCGATGGCATAAGGCAGTGGACAAATAGATCTCCTCATTGAATCAACTTGAGACTTGGGAAATGATATCATTGCCAAAAGGGCGAACGTGTGGCAAAAAGATGGGTTTATGATGTAAATACAGACAATAATGGGAACATCGAGCGTTACAAAGCCCGATTGCTTGCCAAGGGAATCTCTCAGAAACATGGGGTGGACTACCATGAGGGTTTCTCCCCAGTCCCCAAGTATCCAACATTCAGATTATTCGTTGCTTATTCGACGCTTCGTGGGTTGTCTAGTACTTTATTTGATGTTAAGAATGCTTTTCTTAATGCGAAGCTTTCTGAAGAGATTTACGTTGACCAGCCCCAAAGGTACGAGCATTCAGAATCTGAAGATAAGATTTGTCGATTGAATAAGGCTTTGTACGGACTTAAGCAGGCATCAAGGGCTTGGAGGGACTTGTTCCATAGTTTTTTTGTTTCCCTTGGGTTTGAAAAGTCGCATACAGACCCCAGTTTGTACATTAGGCGGTCTGGTCCATGCTGCTCATTACTTATTGTATATATTGATGACATTAAGTTGACTGGGAATGACATGACAGAAATCAAACAAACAGTGGATTCGATTTGTGCAAAATGCACTGTATACCTTACTGATGGCAGCAAATTCCTGGGAATTGTTATCGAAAATACTAATAATAACATGAAGCTTCATCACAAACCATAGATTGACTGAATTTTAAGGTTTTCTTTGAATGGATAATTGCCAGCCAGCAAAGGCAACACTACGGCCAGGAACGAATATTGCCTTATCAGGCAGTATGAGTGAGGGGGAATGGCTGGAGAAACTGGAAAAAACACCGTATCAGCAGCTTATTAGCTGCCTCCTCCATATCGCGAACACGACACGGCCGTATATCGCATAAGCTGTTCTTTACCTCTCTAGGTTCATCCAAAGCCCAACAATGGCATTATGGAAGTCTACAAAGCATGTACTTCGTTACCTGAAGGGTACGAAAGGGCTTGGAATTGTGTACCACAGAGATAATGGTCTCCAGAATTCTGGAATTAGCGACCTATTGGTCGTCTACAGTGATTCAGACTGGGCTCAACAGAAGCCACAGCGGAAGTCTATCAGTGGATATGTGTACATGATAGCTGAAGGAGCAATAATTTGGCGTGGCAAGAAGCAATTGTGTGCAGCCCCGAGCTCTCCTGAAGCCGAGTACATCGCGTTTTCGTTTGCTATACGTGAGGCTTTTTTGTTTCAGAAGTTCCAATTGACTCTAACTTGCAGTGCAGACCTTGGACCGATGGTCATCAAGGAGGACAATCAGCTATGCATCAAAATCGCTGAGAATGGAGTCGTGAACGACAGGTCAAAACAACTGGACATCAAATTCCAAATGATCATGGACAATGTTGGGAAAGAAAAGGTATCCCTCCAGTATCTTCCATCATCGGAGATGGTTACCGACATCATGACGACGGCAATCCCAATTGCTCAGTTCCAGTACCTAGTTCGCAAGCTCGGGATGCGCACTTGATCAAAATACATATTCACTTCGATGGGGACTGTTATGATAGCATGGACCGAGTGCATTTTGAGCCCTGTCAGACGTCACCTCTTCTTTTTATGTAATGATTACACACACATGCCTTTTGGGTGACTTATAACCACAATTAATTTTCTATTACATGTACATGTAATCATGGCAGTATGACTATTCACTTGGGCGACTCAAGGAGTTTTGGCCTTTGGTCCACACTGCGCGACAGCATCCACCGAAGAAAAGTAGCATGACTGTGTCGATCAATCCACTGTTGATTTTCGTGAGAACGTCATCTGGATTGACTGTTCCTGGCAGCCAAATAACTTTGCGTTGCTCGCGGCTTTGAAAGTTGTATTGGATTAACTGCACATCACAGCGGTTATATTTGTCCGTTGGTGTGGGGCATGTTTAAATTGAATTGTACATGTCCTTGCAGTCAATCGCGGCTGTGAGGCTGATATTAGTGTTCAGAATCAACTCGAGAGAGCTAGAGAGAGTATGCCGTAATCGATGGCGCCTCCAGCGGCAAGTGTCTCTGCCGATGAACTGGACTTCGTCGGACGCGCAGAGAGGTGCTACTGCTAATACATGGGATGGAAGGTTGACCCTTTCTGAAGTTTATCTATAAGGATAACAGCGAGGAAGCCAGGTTGACAATAGTCGGAAGGTTGTCCAGAGTCGGAAAAGATGAGAACAGATATTTCGTAGGTACTGTAGTTTGCCGGAGGAATCGTGACACAGTAGAGAGCGTTTTCAGTTTCTTCAAGATGTTGATTAGATGGACGAGATCAGATACAGTGACATTAGAATCATCGTACGGTTTCGCAATTGGCTTGAAAATGATACGAAATCTACGCTCCGGTACAAATTTACTGGATACCAACCCACATATCTACCACAGTAAATTAACCCCTCATTTACATTACATTAGAATCGCTCTGTTGCAGGTAGTTCGTGACGAAGCTGGCAAAAGGGCTGACATTTTGACCGAGGAACCCAAACGAACCGTTTATTGACTATTATAGAATATTTTCAAGGGCAAACGTTTGGGTGTTTTACTCTTGGAAGGTATATCCGATCTATCCCATGGTTTTCCAGACAACCACAATCGACTCAAAAAGGGTATACCGAAACAGTAATGGGGAGGAACTACGCTCCCTAAATTGCTACCTTCAGGCCAGACATCAAGGAGGCCGCATTGGACATGACAGCTCCTGCAGCGTGCCTTTTCAAGTGCATTTAGAGGCTCGTCAGACCGTTTTCGGAGGAGAAGGTTTGGGTGTTTTACTCTTGGAAGATATATCCGATCTATCCCATTGTTTTCCAGACAACCACAATCGAATCAACAAGGGTATACCGAAACAGTAATGGGGAGGAACTACGCTCCCTAGATCGGATATACCTTCAAAGAGTAAAACACCCAAACGTTCCCCCTCCCTAAATGCAACCTTCAGGCCAGCCATCAAGCAGGCCGCATTGGAAATGACGGCTGCTGCGGCGTGCCTTTCCATCAAAACCCCCGAACTTTTCCGTATGTTTCCAGATTGTTTTCACGCAATCGAGAAATGATAGCAGGCTCAATAGCAGCAATGGTCTGATCATCATCGAAATTAATCTTTAAGTTTTCATCTTGGCTGATCTGCAGTCCGAAGAATAGAAACTGTCCACGCATGTGTGAGATTGTACCGAGCTTTTAGCCTCTCCCGAGAGGCTTCTGGAAGGCGCGTCATGCCTTCCCAGTGCCAGCAATCAAGATGTCGTCGACAAAATTCGCCACGATTAGCGCCAGTTCTCGGCCTTCTCTTCTGAACGAGAGCTATGGTACGAATGGAACGGAGTGCAGTCCAAAGTTGAGAAGTGTGTTGTCGGAGCGGTCTTGCCATTTGCCATTTGCATTGACTAAAACGTAGGCCGCGACCAGTAAAAGCCACAGGAACAAGCGGTTCCTGCATTCACGAGTCGGGATAACATACACATCTCGTTTTCTTCTGCCACATTGCAGAAAAGCACTGCTGACGTCGACCTTGGTGATACCACAACCAAGAATCGTGCAGATAATCAGTAGCAGGCGTATGCCAAATGGTATTCATGATGAGGAGTCAGTGCGAAGCTCATCCCTTTCGGTGTACTTGTTAACATACGGTACAATTCTGGCTTTGCAGTGCAGACTATGGTCCTTGACTTTGTAGATGACATGACTATTCACAATGTTGGCGTTTGCAGGGTCATTGGAGGAGAGCACGGGTTGACAGATTTGCAGAAAGCTCTCCTCTTCGGCTGCGTAGGCATTCTCGTTCACGGAGGTCGGCAGGCCTTGCGCTTGATGCTTCAGGAATTTTTTCGATTTAAATCTCTCTTTGTACAGGAGCAGATTATCTTGTTCAGGGCTTGATAGCTATTGACCAGGTTTGAGCTCGATTTCGTGTACGTTGTTCGAACGCGTGCGCATCTGAGGTTCGTCTGCACTCAAAGGGGCGAGAGATTGTTTTTAACGCAGACCCACTCGAACACCGGATCCAGCAGGACTTAGTATGGGCTCGGGAGCATTTGCAGTTTCGGGGTCAAAATCGCTCGGCTCAGAAGGAATACATATGACTTTATCCGGGTCTGCTGTAACCGGAGCTGGACTTTCTGGTGTTTGAGCATTCACAGCTGACCATATTTTTCATGCATTAAAAACACCCCAAATTTCCCCTCTTCACAGTGTTGGACTTCCCCTCTTCACAGCGTTGGACAGAAAGTCATCTCCATTAGAGTCATGGACTGGGAATCCAGGATTGGGCTATGCACAATCCGAGTCGTTTGAGTCATAAACTTCCAATTCCTCATCGCGGTATGCTGCATGAGTATCGATCGTTTTCTGAATGATAAACACGAGATCAAGTTCTTGGTTAGCGGCGTAGCGAGTGTCTTCAAGAGCTGCCTTCATCGGACGGCCAGATGCACCTGTAACTGTGATGCTTTGGTTTTTCGGATTGCAAGCAAGAACAGGAGTAGGTTGAGACCAGTGTCCACGTTTAGAATTAGAGACTTGTGATAGACCTCGACAATGTCGCCAACTTTGATGGACTTGTCGACAGTAGCTTTTGACCGCAAAATAGCATTGAGTTTTGTCCGGTTATCACTAATCACCCGTATGCTGCGAGGTAATCCTTGACAAGAAACCAGACGCATCTGTCTCTCGTCACTTCATGCTTGTAGTAACTACCACGTAATGTACATTATGCCTTACGTGGACTTAAGCTGGTATTTGAGCATTACGTGTTAATGGCTAGTCAGACTGAATCCGGTAGAGTTTACTGCATCACACTTGAACAGCCATATGTTGCTTGGAGGATGTTCTAACAGTATATAATCATCCCACACCGTAGTAAAAGTCCTCACGCACATAACCTTGATCAGGCTCTTGACTGATCCCCCACTAGAAATCATGGAACTAAAGGTCTCTTTTTCTCTCTAATCCAAATAATAATTTGCCGGCAATAGAATTGCAGTAATTATAACTGTAGGATTTAAAAACGAGCTGACGGGCATAAAAAATCCTTCACATGTAATAAGAACTTTAATGCATTCAGTATCTACTGGGGACTGCGCACGTCCTAACTATACAGCTAAGATCTAACCGGATGTACCTCGTCGTCCATACACATCGGGGCTCGGGACAGGATAGCTTGAGCAATGGATGACCAGAGGGTGCAAGTCAGTCGCCGGTAGATACAGCGGCGGATAACACCAGGTGTCGAGTGACACTTGGACGCAATCCGCAGAACTAACTCCTCGATAAACGCAATCGTACCAGGGAAGGGGCACCCAAGGAATCAAACTCCAGAGGTTGAAACGTGAAGTTCTACGTGTAGGGCGCAGAAGATGGGCTAGTTGAGGGAGCTGGGAGGCGTCGGGCGATGTTGTGTTCCAGAGTTGTCGCGGAGCCTCAGTTCAGCAGCGCTGACGGCAACCTGGGTCGCTTTGGTGCGAACTGCGGCCTTGAACGGTGAAAAGACAGTGATGTCACACACAATGGGGGCAACGTTGTGCCTCCCGGGTTGGGGGGTTGTACCAGGATATCGACGGGCCTGAGCTCAGTGTCCGGGACGAGGACGTAACCTCGTGCCGAGTATCCAGACCCGCTGCTCGGTAACGTGTATCGCAAACTCATTACAGAGCGAATTATGGCGGTGAAAACGACCGAAACTAGGGCAGCAGAGGTCGGCGGTGTGATCCCCGAGGGTGTCCAAGGGGTGGTCACAGTGGTGGCAGTTGAGGGGCACGGAGTCATCATACACTGGCAGCCCGAGGTGACGGCGGAGCATGCTCTGCCAGTGTGTGGTGGGCACCTTTGTGGCTTCCGTGGGGTGAGCGAAGAGAAACGTTGCAGCGGGGCTGCGGCGGAACGCTACGCTACGGATGCAATGTCGAATGTCGGCGTCGGTATGGGCGTTTGAGTTTGGAGCATTCGCCCAGGAGTCGTAGCGCCAATGTACTCTTGCCCGCGCCTCTTGCTGCACCCGTTTGAGAAGGGTTAGAGTTTTGGTGGGTGGAGCTAGAGTTTGAGGGTCAAGGGTCGAAAGGTCGACTATCCCGGGTATGGACAGAGAGAATCGGCGAAGAGAGAGCCCAGCCTGACGGAGTAGGATGGACCCGGCGCCGCGGAAGCGGCCAGAAGCTAGTGCACAAGTACGCGGCGTGGCGTATGCGGAAGTACGCTGCCGTGCGGGCGCAGCATCAATGGTGCTGGCGGCGGCAGCACAGTGGAGGCACGAGGCGATTCTTTCGAAGCCCTGACCTCCGAGGTGCATATGGGGGCAGACTTGGTCCCAGGCTCGGTCCGTGAGTGCGATGCCGTGTGAAAATGGGCTAGTGAAAATACATAAAGTTATTTTCCATGATTCACAATAAATAAGAATTGTCCTCTAGTAAAAAATGTTCGGCAGGTTTTCACCACTGTATTGGATCCTGGGGCCGATGGTCTATCCCCAGTGTTCCTGCGAATGCTGCTTCGCCCGGCAGGTGGGGTCGCGCCCGCGAGGGATTGCCTACATGCCCTGACAAAGTGCCGGCCGCGTGCCGCCCGTATTTCTGCGGAGGCCGTCTTACTGCGCTGCCGAAGCCAAACGGGGGAATCCGTCCGATTGCGGTTGGGCTTCTCTACCGGCGCCTAATTTCTAGGCTCGCGGCACACAAAGCCACCCCCGCCATCCGCTCTTACCTTCTGCCCCATCAGGTCGGGGTAGGCGTCAAGAACGGCATCGATGCAATAATTCATTCTGTGCGTCGTCTTTCCCAGAGACCCGAGTTCCACGATCACTTCTTGGTCTAGATAGATGCTCGCAACGCTTTCAATTGCATCTCCCGCCAGCGCATTCTGGAAGCCGTACAGACACATGCCCCAGGCCTCGCACGGTGGGTACACTCTTGTTACGATGCTCCTACAGAGCTTGCTTTCGGACCCTACTATGTCCGTAGTTCAGAGGGCACTCAGCAAGGTGATCCCCTCGGTCCCTTGCTCTTTGCCCTGGCTCTCCATCCGCTCTTGCTATCGTTACAGGAGAAGTTCTCACCTGCCCTGAACGCTTGGTACGCAGATGACGGTAACATTGTTCTTCCTCGATCCCAAGCCGCTGCTGCCATCCGTTTCATCCAGCTTGAAGGAGGTCCACTAGGGTTCCAGCTCAACCTTGCCAAGACCCAAGTTTACGGCTTCTCCCCTTCCCACTCCCCTTTGGCACTTCCTTGCCCCTTTTCAACCCCCCCTGGTTTTATCGTGCTGGGATCCCCGATTGGCTCGGACGCTTTTGTTTCCCAATTTTTCGCAGGCCGCCAAAACGAAGTTGACCGCATCTTCCAATCCCTTCGAGACTTGGATGATGCTCAATTGGCTTTCCACTTACACCGCTTCTGCGCGAACGCCTCCAAGGTCATGCACTTGCTGCGTACGCTTCCCTCCACTCAATCTGCGGTTCTCGCCGCTAGCTTCGATCAGAAGCAGAGGGAAGCGTTCCACCAATTGCAGCTGCCCTGTCCAGAGCGAGCCTGGCTCCAAGCCTCTCTCCCTTCTCAATGGGCGGTCTAGGTCTCCTGCAAACTTCAGACATTACCGAGGCTGCATACGCAGCATCTGTAATTGATTCTTTTCGACTTATCTCCGACCTGCTTACCCTTTCCCAGGACCGCCACTTGGAAGAGATCCCTCGGTCTGCCATCTCGCTCTTATCCTCCCGCCACCCGCAGCTGTCTTCGTCGCTTACAGCTACGGCTCTTTTCGAGCGTTGTTCATCGCCGGTCCCCGGCGAAAGGCTCCAGTCTGCGATCACAACTGAACTCATGCTATCGAAGTCCGATAGCTTGTTCTCGTCCGCGGCAGCCCACGACCGAGCACGGCTCCTCTCCGTGCGCACATCCTCCGCATCGACTGTTTTCTCTTCGCTTCCTCACCCCCACCGCGGTACGTACATGTCCTCTTCCGCCTGGAAAGTCGCTCTGGCTCTACGTCTCGGCATCGCGCTATTCCCTGGATCTACTCGCTGTCCGGTCTGCTCCCGCCGCTCGGCCGACATCGCACCCGTCTTAGATCCAAGTGGTCAACACGCGTTGACCTGCAAATACGAAGACGGATGACTTGTCGTCACCACATCCTCCGCAACGTTCTTGCCCGCTACTGCAAGGAAGTTGGATCGTCGCCCTCGTCGAACATCCGCTCCTCCACCAGGTTCCCGACTCATCTGGGCATTCGGAGTCCCCCGTGCTACGAATGGATATTTACATACCCGCTGCATACGGGCTTCACAGTACCGATATAGCCGTCGACGTTACTGTTGCCCACCCCTCCGCACGCCGCCACATTTCGCCAAGTACGGTTACTGCCGGCGCCGCCGCGACACTCGCAGAGCGCGAGAAACATCGTCATTACGGCACTTACTGCAACCGAAACGATATCCTCCTCTCCCCCGTCGGGATTGATATCTATGGCGCCTTGGGCGACGACGGTAAGGCTTTTTTCCGCCGCCTTGCTTCCTTCGCTGCTTCCCGTCGCGGTTCCTCCCCTCAACAGGAGCTCCGCGACTTCGTTACCCGTTTTGCATTTAGTCTCCAAATAATGCAGGCGCGACAAGTTTCTACCCGCCGCCCGCATCCGTAGTTAATTTATAAATACCCTCCGCACGCCTCTGTGCGACATTGTACGACAAATAAAGATCTACCATTCGATACGAAAAACAATTTAAATGGGTTTCCGATACTTGTACATTTTTTTTCGAATTTCACACTATACAGTATGCTCGAACGCTGACAAGGGGAGTACTGGACTCGAAGGTATTCTGTGAACTACACCCGTTCTCACCTCCTGCTCTTGCTCAAGCTCTTCTCTCCCACCTTTCGTACCGCTTCCTCCCGTCTTCTCCCCCTTCGCCCCGCGCCCCCGCATCTCCTTGTCGCCTTACTGCGGCTACGCTGCGGCGGTTTCCCTGGCTCTTGCTCCATCCTGCCTTCTTCTTCTCCGAACGTCTTCCTTGTATGCCCCGCCGAACGTGACCTGCTCTCCTTAGAGCCAGCCTACTCCGCCTTTCGCGCCTTGGCAAAGACCTCTGACAACTTCGATCCCCCTACCCTGGATTTCTCCGGAATTCTCGACCTCCGTACAGACCTTCCGCCCCCAACTTCTCCCCGTTTTCCCTGGCCTTCGCTCCGAAATCGCTCGTCTGGAATCCTCCTCCTGCCAGTGGTACCCCGCACCTGCCTTCGCTCACGCTCTCCGCGAAATGGAATCGATGGTTTACAATACTCTTTGTCAAGACGCCTCCTTTGCCACTTCTCATCCCCCCCTTCCTCCCCCCCGTCCCCGGTCGCCTCGACTAAGCGCCGACGTGTCCCCCCAACCCCGATTGATGCTGACGAGTTTACACTAGTGACGCGGGCTGGGGCTTCATCTCCAGATGCCCGTGCCGTACCTTCGCCCCACCCTGCCCCTGTTGCCCCGCCCGCGGGCGCCGGATATTCCGTACTTGAATAGATTCCGATTCCGGAGTCTATGGACGATGACCAGTAGGCCTCGTGTGGAACCTTCATACCGGCCGACCGCCAGTCACCACTCCGAATCTTGTCCCTCCCTCCTCTCCATCTTTCAACTTCCGATCCCGTCCATCTCCTACTTACCCAATTCTCTACGTTCCGATTTCCATAATCCCTTTTATTGCCTTCTGCATGCCTACAACCACGCCCACTCCCCTGCATATCGCGTGGAATACCTCACCCGTCTCTTCGCAGTTGGTAAGCTGGTCCTTCGGAAAAAACGCCTGCGGTAACCCCGTAATCGCAACCGCGCCTCCTTCCACCGGCTTCTCCGATCCCGCATCTCCATGGCCCTGGAAGGACGCTGCCAAACTCTGTACTCAGATGCACTTGACGCCTTCGGTCCCCCATTGCCATCTACTTCCTATTCCCACCCCTCTCCCACCACCCGCTGCCGCCGCTTTATCCAGCAGGGGCCCTCACTAAGGCTGTCGCCGCACTCTGCTCTACCACCTCACCGGCACTGGCTACTCTCCAGAACTAATCCGTCCTTGCTTCCCTGCATCCCTCTCCAAGTGTCCTGGTTACCCCAACTCCGCGCCACTTGCTGCCCCCGCCTTTGTCCTTACGGAGGCCGAGGTTGGCCGTCAGCTCGCCTTCCTACCACACCACAGCTCTTCGGGCCCTGACGGCCTCCGCCCATCCGTCTTCAAATCCCTCTCCCATGCACCAGGCGGTGATACCGCAGATCGCCCCGCCCTGTCTCAGCTCACAATCTTTGTGAACTCTGCCGTGGACAGCCGACTCCCACATGAGCTCCGTCATCTCTTCGCCGGGCTACCCTACTCGGCATCCCAAAGACCCTCGGCGACAGTCTCCGCCCCATCGCCATGGGTACGGTTCTTCGACGCTTCATCTGCCGCCTCGTCGTTCGGCGCTTGTCTACACAACCCACCATCTTCTCTTATTTCCTTCCTCACTAGCTCGCCGTCGGAGTCTGCCACGGAACAGAAGCCATCATTCATGCGACACGGCTTTTCTCCACCCATCCTGACAGCGCCAGCTTCGCTCTCCTTCAAATTGACGCGTCAAACGCGTTCAACAAAATCGAGCGCCACAACATTCTGCTCGAGACGGCCAAGCATATCCCCGACCTCGCCCGGTTTGTGCACTACTTGTACGGAGGTGATTCCACGCTCATGTTCGGTTCACACATTCGGCACAGTCGCACAGGCACCCACCAGGGAGATCCGCTCGGAAGCATCCTGTTTGCCCTTGGCATCCATCCATTGGTCACCCAGTTCTCATCACGCTTTCCCGCCGTACGCCTAAACGCTTGGTTCGCCGACGACGGTACTGTCATCGTCCCTGTCAACCTCGCTTCTGAGGTTCTCCGCTTCATCTCAGACCGTGGAAAGCCACTCGGGTTCTCTATCAACATGGCGAAAACAACGCTATGGCGTCCTGGCCCGGATCCCCTCCCCACGTCCCTTCGGTGGGCCATACCCTGCACGATACGTTCCGAAAATTTCGTGGCAGTCCTCGGATCCCCAATCGGCACCCCTCAAAGCTACTAGTCTTTTTTTGCCTCCCGCGTACATACCATTTTCGAGGTTTGGTCGCGCATCTCCGGATTGAATGACCCTCAACTGGGCTACCAATTACTGCGAAACTGTGCCAGTTCCTGCCGCCTGATCTATGTTCTTCGCTGCACCCCGCCGCATATCACTCTTTCCGGAGCTCAAACCTTTGACTCTGGAATGCGAAGGGTGTTCGAAGACATCTACTGTCATCTCCCAGACAGTGCCTGGCTCACAGCCCAGCTTCCACTCCGTATGGGAGGGCTCGGACTTCCCCTAGCTGAAACTATCGCAGGGGCATGCTACGCTGGCTCTGTTCTCTCCTCCTATCCACTTCTTCGCCTCCTTCTCGGTGATTGCTTCGACGTCTCGCCCTTGATCTCAACGCCTCTCGCCTCTATCCGGGCCAAATACAGCCTCCCGACATTTTCTCACCCCCCGCCGTCCTTGCTGGCCTCCGCGCCTCTTCTTCCCCCGGCCTGTCTGACTTCCAGACAACTGCTACTGCTGGGGTCACAAAGGCGCTTCGCGCCAGACTTCTCTCTTCCGTCGACCTCTCCTCCTCCGAAGGCTCCCGGCTACTCCGCCGCCTAGCTTCCGTCGCTTCTTCCCACGCCTCCCGTCCCTTTCACAACCTCCCGCAGAGCCATCTTGGTACCCGGGCCGCTCCTGAAGTATGGCGAATCATGGTTTGCCTCGGTCTTGGTGTCCCCATCTTCTCTGGCACACAACCCTGCACCTATTGCGCTGCCGCCCACTTCCGCACTGTCCCCACCCTGGATTCCTACGGACACCATGCCTCCTTCTGTCCCTGTGCCGAGGGCTCCATTCGGCGCCACAATTGTGTTCGCGACTGCCTCATTTCCGAGGTATCACGCTTATCAATTGGGATTCGCACTGTCCGGGAATGGACCTTCCCGCAAGACTTGCCCCGACCCTCCAGCTCCCGCCGCCGCCTCGAAATCTACATCGATGATGTCCAGTTCTCTCCCTCCCGCAGGGCTACGACGTCACTGTCATTAGCCCCCACTCCGCTCCATACGCCCAACAGCGGATTCACACGCCCTCGCTGCCCTTACTACCTCTGAGCGCGCGAAATTTGTCCGCTATGGCCACCTCTGCGCCGAACTACATACCGACTTCCACCCGATGGCTTTCGATATATACGGGTCTGCCGGTCCAGGTGCCGAACGAGGTCTGTCCCGAATTGCTGAGTACATCGCTCTAAGGAAAGGCAGTAGCCCTGCCTTCGAGCGCGATCGCTTGTTCACGATTATCAGTTCGCTCATACATCGACGAACTTCTTTCTCGATCAACCGACGACTACTCAACCGTCCCTGTCTCAGATAGATTTTTCCCCTTTTGAGGGCCACTAGCTCCCCTTTCCTGCTTGGTAAAGTCTTTTTCTTCTTCTACAGTATGTGCCAAAAAACCATTACACTGCCACCCACAGCAACTCCATCGTAGCTTTTTCACACGCCGCGCTCGATATCTTCGTCAAGCCCGCCTCACAGCTTGAAGGAGCCGTGAATCTTGCTGAACTCGCCTCAACCGATCATTTGTTGTCTTCCGCCCTGCAATCTGCTACTATCAACGAGCTGACGGTGTATTTCCAAAACAACCCTCAGTTTAGGTCTGTCCTGAACGTTCTGAACGCGCTTGTTAGCGTTGATGTTACGGCACCACGTTCTCCTCCGCCCCCAACGTCACATCGCGTGACGAAAATCCTGTGGCTACAGCACCGGCCCCGCATCTGCAAGCAGTCAAAGCTCCAACACCCCAAGCTTCTGTGCGTACTCATCCTATTCGCCGCCTTCCATCCCTCGGTTGTCAAGGCTTGACTGAGCATCGCGATCCCGGCGACGCCCGACTAGCCCAAAATTTTGCAGGCGTTGTTTCGCCACCCGCGGCCTTTTCGGTGGTAATAGGAAACGCTTCGTTCGCGTCTCTATTCCCTCTACATTCCGGATTCACGACCCGTCCAGTTTCGTGCTGTCATTTCCACCGGCGGGTTCCCAAGTTCCTGTTCGATCGTTGAAACCGCAGATCCCAACCGATTCTACACCTGTGCAGCATAACGCGAGTTTACAATTGTCAATGCTGCCTACAACTCCTACCTTGCCAAGACCCAAGTTTACGGCATCCCCCTTCCCGGCCCTCTTTGTCACTTCCCTGCCACTTTGCTACCCCCGGTTTCATCCTGAGGGGTTCTCCGATTGTATCGGACAATTCGTTTCCCAATTTTCCCGAGATGCCAAACCGCCGTTGACCGTATCCCCCAATCCCTTCGAGATTTGGATGATGCTCATTGGGTTTCAACTTACGCCGCTTCAGTGCGAGCGCCTCCCAGGTCATGCACTTGCTATTGACACTTCCCCCCACTGAATCTGCGGTACTTATCGCCATCTTCGATCAGAAGCAGAGGGAAGCGTTCCACTAATTTCAATTGCCCTCCTCGGATCGGGCCTAACACGAGCCCTTTCTCCCTTTCTTAATGGCCGGTCTAGGTGTCCTGCAAACTTCGGACATTACCGAGCCTGCTTATGCAGCAACTGTATTTGATTCTTTTGGACTTATCTCCGATCTGCTGACTCTTTCCCACGGCCGCCACCTGGAAGAGATCTCTCGGTTTGCCATCTCGTTCTTTTCCTCTTGCCACCCGCAGCTGTCTTCGTCGCTTACAGCCACGGCCCTTTTCGAGCGTTGTTCATCGCCGATCCGCGGTGAGAGGCTCCAGTCTGCGTCCACAACTGAACTAAAGTTATCGAAGTCGGACAGGTTGTTCTTGCCGGAAGCACCACCCGATCGAGCACGGCTCCTCTCCGTGTGATGATATTCCTCCTCCTCTTTTTTATCTTCGCTTTCTCACCCCCACCGCGGTATGTACATGTCCACTTCTGCGTAGAAAGTGCCTCTGGCTCTCCGTCTCGGCATAACGCTATTTCCTGGATCTACTGGTTCTGTGGTCTGCTCCTAGCGCTCGGCCGACGTCGCACCCGTCTTAGATCCCAGTTGACAACACGCGCTGACTTGCAAATATAAGACGGAATGACTCTTCGACATCACGTCCTCCGCAACGCTCTCGCCCGATTCTGCGAGAAAGTTAGGGTCCTCGTCCTCGTCGAGCATCCGCTCCTGTACCAGGCTACCAATTTGCCTGGGCATTTAGAGTCCCCTTCGTTTCGAATGGACATTTACATTGCCGTTGCTTACTCACTTCAAGGTACTGATATCGCAGTGAACGGTACTGTTGCCCACCCCTCTGCTCCCCGCCACATTTCGACAAATACGGTACCCACAGGCGATGTCGAGACACTCGCGGAGCGCGACAAAAATCGTCATGACGGCACTTACTGCGACCAAAGCGATATCCTCTTCTCCCTTCTCGGGACTGATATCTATGGCGCCTTGGGCGACGGCGGTCGGGTGTTTCTTCTACAGCATTGCTTCCTTCAATGCGCCCCCGTCGCGGTTCCTCTTCTCAACGGGAGCTTCGCGACTTCGTTGCCCGCAAGAGCCAATCTTCTCGACTGCCTTGTCGAGGTCAGCATGTGTGCGTATGAGAGCGCTGTTGTCTGCACACAATCTGAGTAAACTTTTAAGTCGATATTGATTGTCTAGAGTACTTTCGGAGACATCGAATATATCTCCAATGTGGCGTGCCTAATGCGGCCTCCAGCCAGTTTTCTAGCGTTTCGACGGCTCCCGCCATTCCTTTACATTGTAAGCCTTCATCCACATCATCACGATATCCCGCAGGGAACAGCTAACCATATTTTTCATGGATTAATAACACCCTAAAATTCCACTCGAGTTTATCTTCGAAGAGTAAAACACCCAAACCTTTATCCACTTGTGTAAATGGAGTTGTTTCCTCCACTAAATTTCCGTTGCCAGAGCATGTACCAAAAGGGAAGCATCAACATGCTTGGTGAGCCCCATGCTTGGTGAGTCCCCTTCCCGCATCCCTCCTTGGCTGGGAACGTCTTGTGTAGATGCCGCATGTAACTTTTACGATGGCAATTGACGGGAACGCAACTTCTTCGAGAATCAACACAAGCTCCGGCGCGGTAGCTGGTGGTAAATCTTTATGGTTTGTATAATGTTGCACAGAAGCGTGCGGAGGGTATTCGTAAATTAACTACGGATTGCGGGCGGCGGATAGAAACCTGCCGTGCCTGCATTATTTGGAGACTAAATGCAAAACGGGTAACGAAGTCGCGGAGCTTCTGTTGAGGGGAGGAACCGTGACGGGAAGCAGAGAAGGAAGCAAGGCGGCGACCTTACCGGGAAATAATCCAACATTAATGTTTTCTCTGCGTAGGCTTGAAGTGAGTACAGTTGCTAATTTGAACAATATCCGTTTGCTGTCCTGTACTCCGAATCGTTTAATTCGAAAGATTCAATGGTAGTTCCAGCAAATGCTTCTCCATAGTAGCGTTCTGAAATCTCTCGCTTGGAAGACGACAATTGCAAATGGTCTCCGGCTCGATCCTTCGCCACCGCTCTCCGGGATATCGATACGAAAATACTTGCCAAACTTTCGGACCTCCCTGGTTTCCCTGGAGCAGTCCCTCTGCCTCCCCCACCAGCAGCGGCAGGTGGATTCAAACGCCGCCGTACCCAGACTGCCCCTGTTCCGCCTCAAACGGATGGCTGGATTACAGTCGGCGCCCCGAATGCCCAATCGCCCATCCCTCCGCTCCCTACTACACCAGCAGACACCAACCCCTATGGTCTCCTCGAACACATTCCTGCCCCCGATGCCGACATGGATCCTAACGCATGAATCTCCCAGCTGTGAATCTAGTTTCAGGACCATCCCAGTCACCCCTCACCTTCCGCTCCCTCCTCTCCGCCCCCTTCCCTGTTCTCACCTTCATTCCTCGCCCGGTCCAAGCCGCGGCTTACGACTTATACTTTGCTGCCTTGTACCGCGTTATATCTGCTCCATCGCCAGAGCACAGGACTCGAGCCCTTCTGGAACTTCTTGCCATCCCGAAGTTGGTTTTCCGACACAACCGCCCCCGCGCTCTTGGCCGCCGCCGCAGGGAAAATTGCTCCAGCCTTGTCGACCGCATCCGCATGGCCTCTAGCCGCCTCTATGATGACCTCTTCGATGAGGCCTCCTCGTTGTTCATCTCCGCCACCCCCTCTCCGATTCCATCCCCTCCCACCCTCGCCCGCCCTGACACGGCCCTTCGCAGATGCCGTCGCTTCCTCTCCCGGGGTAGCCCTTCCCGGGCCACAGCAGCCCTTCTCCAAGTCGATCCCCCACTCTCCCCCAGCGAAGCTACCTTTCAATCCTTGGCTTCACTTCATCCCCCGCCCCCCATCCCAATCACTCCCATGCCCCCTCACGGTTTGCCTCCGGCGCTAAAGTTCTCGGTCTCGGATGTCCGCCGTGCCATTCACAGCCTGGATCCTTCAACCGCTCCTGGGGCCGATGGTCTATCCCCAGTGTTCCTGCGAATGCTGCTTCGCCCGGCAGGTGGGGTCACGCCCCGAGGGATTGCCTACATGCCCTGACAAAGTTCCTCAACCTCTGTTTGAACAGCGATCTGCCGGCCGCGTGCCGCCCGTATTTCTGCGGAGGCCGTCTTATTGCGCTGCCGAAGCCAAACGGGGGAATCCGTCCGATTGCGGTTGGGCTTCTCTACCGGCGCCTAATTTCTAGGCTCGCGGCACACAAAGCCGCCCCCGCCATCCGCTCTTACCTTCTGCCCCATCAGGTCGGGGTAGGCGTCAAGAACGGCATCGATGCAATAATTCATTCTGTGCGTCGTCTTTCCCAGAGACCCGAGTTCCACGATCACGTCTTGGTCCAGATAGATGCTCGCAACGCTTTCAATTGCATCTCCCGCCAGCGCATTCTGGAAGCCGTACAGACACATGCCCCAGGCCTCGCACGGTGGGTACACTCTTGTTACGATGCTCCTACAGAGCTTGCTTTCGGACCCTACTATGTCCGTAGTTCAGAGGGCACTCAGCAAGGTGATCCCCTCGGTCCCTTGCTCTTTGCCCTGGCTCTCCATCCGCTCTTGCTATCGTTACAGGAGAAGTTCTCACCTGCCCTGAACGCTTGGTACGCAGATGACGGTAACATTGTTCTTCCTCGATCCCAAGCCGCTGCTGCCATCCGTTTCATCCAGCTTGAAGGAGGTCCACTAGGGTTTCAGCTCAACCTTGCCAAGACCCAAGTTTACGGCTTCTCCCCTTCCCACTCCCCTTTGGCACTTCCTTGCCCCTTTTCAACCCCCCTGGTTTTATCGTGCTGGGATCCCCGATTGGCTCGGACGCTTTTGTTTCCCAATTTTTCGCAGGCCGCCAAAACGAAGTTGACCGCATCTTCCAATCCCTTCGAGACTTGGATGATGCTCAATTGGCTTTCCACTTACACCGCTTCTGCGCGAACGCCTCCAAGGTCATGCACTTGCTGCGTACGCTTCCCTCCACTCAATCTGCGGTTCTCGCCGCTAGCTTCGATCAGAAGCAGAGGGAAGCGTTCCACCAATTGCAGCTGCCCTGTCCAGAGCGAGCCTGGCTCCAAGCCTCTCTCCCCTTCTCAATGGGCGGTCTAGGTCTCCTGCAAACTTCAGACATTACCGAGGCTGCATACGCAGCATCTGTAATTGATTCTTTTCGACTTATCTCGACCTGCTTACCCTTTCCCAGGACCGCCACTTGGAAGAGATCCCTCGGTCTGCCATCTCGCTCTTATCCTCCCGCACCCGCAGCTGTCTTCGTCGCTTACAGCTACGGCTCTTTTCGAGCGTTGTTCATCGCCGGTCCCCGGCGAAAGGCTCCAGTCTGCGATCACAACTGAACTCATGCTATCGAAATCCGATAGCTTGTTCTCGTCCGCGGCAGCCCACGACCGAGCACGGCTCCTCTCCGTGCGCACATCCTCCGCATCGACTGTTTTCTCTTCGCTTCCTCACCCCCACCGCGGTACGTACATGTCCTCTTCCGCCTGGAAAGTCGCTCTGGCTCTACGTCTCGGCATCGCGCTATTCCCTGGATCTACTCGCTGTCCGGTCTGCTCCCGCCGCTCGGCCGACATCGCACCCGTCTTAGATCCAAGTGGTCAACACGCGTTGACCTGCAAATACGAAGACGGGATGACTCGTCGTCACCACATCCTCCGCAACGTTCTTGCCCGCTACTGCAAGGAAGTTGGGATCGTCGCCCTCGTCGAACATCCGCTCCTCCACCAGGTTCCCGACTCATCTGGGCATTCGGAGTACCCCGTGTTACGAATGGATATCTACATACCCGCTGCATACGGGCTTCACAGTACCGATATAGCCGTCGACGTTACTGTTGCCCACCCCTCCGCACGCCGCCACATTTCGCCAAGTACGGTTACTGCCGGCGCCGCCGCGACACTCGCAGAGCGCGAGAAACATCGTCATTACGGCACTTACTGCAACCGAAACGATATCCTCCTCTCCCCCGTCGGGATTGATATCTATGGCGCCTTGGGCGACGACGGTAAGGCTTTTTTCCGCCGCCTTGCTTCCTTCGCTGCTTCTCGTCGCGGTTCCTCCCCTCAACAGGAGCTCCGCGACTTCGTTACCCGTTTTGCATTTAGTCTCCAAATAATGCAGGCGCGACAAGTTTCTACCCGCCGCCCGCATCCGTAGTTAATTTATAAATACCCTCCGCACGCCTCTGTGCGACATTGTATGACAAATAAAGATCTACCACCACCCATAGTAGCAGTGTAGTGGTGCCTCCTCCCTTTCTCTAAACAGTCGTTAGAGTCTCTAAGCAGTAAAGCAACTTAATTTTCTCTTTCACGTTCGGCACGGATATCAATTCCATCTTGAATCATGTTTTGAAATAATTTTTGCAGTATTTTAGTACGTGTGAAAGCAGGTTGTTGAATGTTGCAGGCGGACCGGGATGTTTCATTCGATGTTGTATGGAACTAAGGCTATATTTTCTTTACGAAGTTTCAAATTTTAGTTGCGACAGATTCGGACATATAAGTTGGAAGGGTTTGCGGTTACACTATTGCAATATATTAAAGTGAGCTCGAGATGAGAAGTTCAAGTCGGTTCGCAAGAGGTTCAAGTAAAGCCCAACCTGCAGCCCAACCTGCAGTAGTTAATCAGTGTTTCGGCATTACATTCTTAATCATACAGTTTAGTGTAGTAACCAGTCTAGACATTCACCATGTATCCAATGTAAAACTCAGGTATGAAATGCGATTGTGTTGCAGGCAATACATCTGTCACAGTAAACGACTCCCCTTCCCCCTGTAGTAAAGGGTACAAGCGGTTCATTCCTTTGAAACAAGTTGTGCGGGAGGGATCAAGGGGGGTGATTGGGTAGTTTACTTCGTCGTCTGGCACTTCTAGCTTGGGAAATCCAAACGGATTCTGGAGAGAAGGAAAGGAGAACACAGAAACGAGTCTGCGCCTCTGTGACCCTGTGACTACATCGGCGGGTCAAGGCAGGAGTGGAAGTATGCGGCATTAGACAGTACAGCTTACGCTGCGTGTCTGTGCATAAGGACTATTTTGCCTCTCGAGAAGCTCTCCATTGCCATCGTGGAGGGATCAAACGCTACAGAATTGAAAAGCTTTGGTGCTTTCGAGTTACATTGGGCGACTGCATTTATGGGAAAGCCCCAAGTGATCCTCGCTCGAAAGTGACCGTTGTTTCAAAAAGCCAGAAAAATCCTCGGTTCGGTGTATACTGCAGGTTTATTCTGTGCGACATGAACAACCCCGTCCGTATCAATCGACAGTATCTAAACATTTTCTGGTGCTTGTCACACCAATGTACACTGTCGAGTGGACACGGGGACGCCCTCCTCCGTGATGAGCGAACAGTGTCCTTCCGTTCTTCTAAGATTCCACCTCACCAGGGCCTAGTCCCGGCAACCAAATGTTTTTGATCAACTCTCCAAGAATAAGTATAGCACTCATAAAATATTTACATTTTTGATGCACTTTGGCGATGTGTGACTACCCTCAAAACAAAAAATATCCATCCGTTTCAGTTATGCATTTTAAAATATTACGTGGCCGGTCAATTAAAAAAAATTGCCATTGACAATGCTCCCTGTTGCACCAAAAACGACAGGCTGATCTGACACGCGTGCTACCTCTCCCGGCCTCCGCGCACAACCCTCTCTCCGTCGGGCCCGCCCATTTCATGGATCCGTACTGCATTTTCCGACAGGGTCTCTTTTCATCCCTCTCCGCAATATTCCCTTCCGACTTACAGGGCACGTCATCTCCACGCAATACAGAGAAAATAGAGCACTGTACTGTCCCAGCATCTCATAAGACGTACATTTTCGTTGGCATATAAATAACGGTTGCCCTGCACGCTACTTGCGCTTACTCGTGAAAGTAGAACTAGTTAACAAGTTCTTCATCCGAAAAATCACAAGCACACCTAAACACTGACGCGTTTAACAACATTCAGCACAAGATGCATGCCTTAGTTTTTCTTTTCCTTGCGCTGTATCTTGCCCACGAGAGTCAAGCACATTCTCTGATGTCCTATCCGCGTCCCACCGCCGCAAAGGTAAGCGACTACTTGGCTTTTTCCCTTGCTCCCCTTTACAAAAGCTTCCTCACTTACCTAACATGTGTCTCTGCCCTCATGAACCAGGCCTGTCGTCTCGGCGGCGTCCCCGCGCGAGGTGGCGTCGCCCTTTGCCCGGGCCCATGTGACGTGTCTGCTCTCCGCCCTCCTTTTCCGCACATTACATCTCCAGAACGTCCAGCGATTACTGTTTCCCGTGGTGAAACATTGTCTGTGAAATATCAACGTAATAATCATGGCCCTGGTGGTTTTGTTCGGCATACTTTGGTTCCTATTCAACGTATGATGAACAAGACGGCACACCAGCATAATGCGTTCCATTATAGTTGTTGGGGTGCGAATCCTACAGTTGCAACTGAAGATGAGAAAAAGGTGGACAAGTATGGATTTTCTCTTGTCGGAGGGGATGGCAAGTTACATGATATGCCTGTGAGTTATTACGTCACTAACATAACTATTCCGGATGTAGTTCCAGATGGGGTCTACGTCCTTGGATGGACATGGTATGGCGGGATGGGAGGGTCGATTCAGAAAAATGTACCTGAGAATCCACATCCGGTTGGGTTGTTCGCGGATTATTGGTCTTGTTCTTTTGTGCAAGTTAAAGGCGGTGCACGCTTGGGGAAAAAATGGCGGCCGGTGTTTGAAGGAGGTATGGAGGAGGTATGGGGGATGCTTGTATGGCGGCGAATGATCGCCGGGTGTTTGTGTATATGAACCGTGCAGGGTGGAAGGACGTTTAAGGAAGCCTTGGGAGTTTGAGGGGGAATGGAGAAAGACCTCTTGACCCCCGTTGATTTTGAGGGGGTCAGTGATCGTGATGGGGGACGAAGGCCTACTATGGAAAGTGTGCCCACTCCAGTGCCTATGAAGAATGTATTGCGAGATGCTAGTAGGGCTTTGGGGAGTTGCAAGAGAGATGAGAGGTCTGGATCGCTTCGTATGGGTGGAACGGGCGAGAAGAGAATGGAGGACCGATTGAAGAAGGTTTTGGTGGACCTATACCATTGCAAAGAGAGGGCAATGCTGAACAAAAAGAAAGCTGAGAGAAGGCGCAGGGTTGCTCTGTAGATGGTGGACGAAAATGGTAAAATTGAACTAGCGTTTTCGACATCTGGATAGCGTCTAGAGAAGCTCTGAAATATAAAAAAGGAACTTTGATTGATTTCTCGTCACCCCGCAGGGCCTGGTGTGCGTAACATCGTAATAACAATTGGGTCGAAGCCGGGAAATTCATCCGTCAAGGAGCGTCTTGGATAATCCCCAAGTCGTCACCAGTCGTAGTTTTTGTTGCTACTAGAAATAAGAATTGGAGCTTCCAGGCAAGCCAGGTAGGTCGCCGTGAGGGCAATGGAGATCTTCGCTCTGTTTTTGTCTGTCCTAAGGCAAAGATGCGCTGCTATGACGGTTTCGTCCATCTCTGCATGTCTTACGGCTGTTCTAGCCCTAGCCTTGTGAGATACTACTGTCAGACTCTGTCTCCTTTTCAGACCCTCCCATAAACAGCTCTGCCCCAGCCATTCTCTGGAAATAACCGTCGTACATATCAAATCAGTAACGCACCCCAAATTACTCCCCATCCCGAGTTAGACTTAATTTATGTCTGAGCATTATTTCAGTTTCTTTACGTTCAGAATAGTGGAATTCTCGACTCCTTCACGGAATTCTTCAACATCCTCGTCTCAGGAAAAGCCTAATTGCTCTTGCTCAAGCTCTTCTCTCCCGCCTTTCGTACCGCTTCCTCCCGTCTTCTCCCCCTTCACCCCGCACCCCGCATCTCCTTGTCGCCTTGCTGCGGCTACGCTGCGGCGCGCGCGCGACCGACTGGTTGCATCTCAACCCTCTTCCCCTCCAAGTTTCTCCCGTTCTTCCGAGTAACGAGATTTTTTTCCAAGTCCTTTTTTTTATCTCTTTCCTGTGTAAATGGGGGGTTAATTTACTGTGGTAGATATGTGGGTTGGTATCCAGTAAATTTGTACCGAAGCGTACATATCGTATCATTGTGAAGCCAATTGCGAAACCGTACGATGCGTCGAAAGCTGTGGATGGCACTCCAATCTACCAGAAGGTGGAAGGGAGGCCAGCTTTCCTTGCTTCCTATTGGCTGACACCCTTTTTTTCGATCTCCCGAACCTACCCTCCTTCCTTGCACCATGCCATCCCGCTCCAGTGCTGCGCAATCGGAGGCCATCGTCTCGCTAACCCACGCTTCTATGGATTACCTCGTGCGTTGCGCCTCCATTTTCGACGGACTCGTCGACCTTACCGATCCCACCGCTACAGCCTCCTTTCTATCTTGCGTCTCCGAGTCTCCTGTTGCCAATGCCTTATCCCCGTCCCTCCAGCACAACCCCCAATTCCGCTCTATTCTAGCCATCTTGAACACCCTTGCCAGCTCTCCACAGGTTTCTTCGCCGTTGTCTTCGCTGGCTTCCCAGATACACAGCTGAGAACGGAGGTTCCTTGGAATATATACATATTCAAATTGTGGCCCTAGATGTCGAACAAGAAACTGGAATGTTTGGGCTAGTTTACTGCCAGCGGATCACACACATTCAGGTGAAAGCACACGAACCAATACGGTTTCGGTCCGACCTTACAGAATCACTGGCAACTGCTATGCGCAAAGCATCTGGGTCATGTAGACAAGTCCACACCGACGCCTCAGAGATGTTCACTGGAGCGTTCTTGCTTCCTTCAGTGATGCTTCCAACATGTCTTCTCCATCAAGCCCTGACTCGAACTAGAAAATCCAGACCCAATCAGGGAATGAAAAAATGAGGGAGCGGCTTCAGTTATGAAACAAGGGACAGTTCCAAACGTTGTGGCAAAACGCTCTTAGCACCCCACTTCCAGAGCTTAGACAGCCCCAACTTCCCTTGAACAGAAGCAGGCCAACTTCCGACACGCCACGAGGCTAGTCAGAGATGACGCCTCTGGAAAATCTTCTCATTCCCTAGGTTCATTAGGTTTCGTGCTGGCAACAAAAGCTGTGGCTGCCGCTCTTCGGTAAAAACATCCGCAAGCCCTTGGAGACGACAGGGGGGGTTCCGTAACTCCCACTGACTTCCCTGCTTTCGCACCAATCAACAAAGGTGGTAAATTGGGTTTACTTGAATTGGTTGGTATAAAAAGGGTTTTATATTGAAACGGATGACTGTTAGATTGGGGGAACAGGGTGGAACTAGATATAACAAGGAAGAGGCCTAACTTGCGGAGCGACGGAGATATCATGAGAACAGAGGTTCTCTGGAACATACTAACTTGCACGTTACGGCATTAAGACTCACTCAAAACCCCTTCCAGCAGACAACTGGCGTTATTCCGGAAGAGCCTCGCTGCGTGTCGAGCGAACAGTGTTTACGTTGCGTGAGCAATCGGAACAGCCGCCCGTCCCTCAATGCCGGTCGCAACCCGTTTCGCAAAGTCCCGAGCAGCCGGGTGCCAGCCCCCAATGTGGAAATTGGAAGGGCATTCTATTTTATTCATTACAAATAAACTTTTGCTTTTAAAGTATCATTTTCGACTCAGTGTTTCGATTTTTTATTTATTAAAATTAATAGAGCCTTACTTTATACCTGAATTTGAATAGATTTGAATTGAATGCACGCTACCCAATTTATTTTTAGAGTCTAGATATTTTCAATAAGTTCCTGTACGTACTCATAAATTTATTTTATAATTAAGCTTTAACTATTAAAAGTAGATAGTAATAATTATAAAGGCATTTAAAATCTCTAAAATGGTAAGAATTGCACTTACATAAAAAATCAATTCGGTTATATTCAAATGAAGCGATGCACAGGGCCTTTTGAACGTATCAATTCGGTAAAGCGAGTCTCCTTGCTAAGGCAGGCATGGTTAAGGGGCTTCAGTGGGCATTGCGGCAGGGAGGGAAGGCGGGTGGGAGTCAATGGATGGATGACAGTTACGTCGAAAAAGTCTGTCCCCCCGTTCTCTCCAAGCTCCTTCATGTCCGGGCGAACTGTGTGGTCGCGTTGTGGCTGCTCGAGGACAGGATGTCGGGCAGCTTTGGAGAGATCTGTAGCAAACAAACATGTCTACGAGTCATGCCGCCATCAAAAAAGGTTGAAGTGGTGCGAGCGGTTCATTTTTTCAGCTTTGGGAGACTTAAGGATACTGTAGATCTAATTTGTCTTCCAAGAGTAAAACACTGTACTGTACAGTAAGGGGGGGAAGGTTTGCGTGGGTTACTCTTGGAATATCCGATCCTTACTGTAAGGAACCGCATCCATTGCTTTGCGATGATCCACGTGTACGCTACTGCTACCTCTGACTGCTTCAGTTCGGTACGAGCGACGTAGTATTTAAATTGTGAAATCATCGCCAGTAAACTGCTTCACAGCATAATCTAGCACTGCACCGTTCAACAAATCCCCTGTAGAGGTCATGTGAAGGCAGACATAATGGCAACGGGCACTGCTGCTGTCACCGACTACTTAGTAACCGATTACTTTTATGTCATTTTTGTGGTGCCGCTCGCCCATTCTCATTTTAGAATGGGGACATTCAAACACGTTAACTAGCTTAACCGCAGCCCACGCTGATATATGTCACAGAAATATCAGGAGTTTATGACCCGAATACCCTACAACAGCCGGTTTCCCGTTCTTATCTCCGCGCTCGGAAATTGTACCCGTAAGTGTTCCGAACTACCACGGATGCGGCCCGCAAGGCCGCAGCTGAGCCCCTGACTAACTCTGTAGGGTAACTGGTATTTTTCTTGAATGACACTGCCGCGTTGATGGTAACTTCCGGCATCATCCTACTCCTGAAATCAGACTTCTCTGCTTCCAATCTTTCTTCACTCCACCTTACTTGGCAACAGACGTTGTAAATATTCTTTGTTACTTCTAAAACTCTCGTGACGCAAGTACAACTACATATGAAGCCCAACTTAGAAGATTATATCCTGCCAATGGTTGAGGAAAGCCAGTTTGCAGCTCTTGGAATTAATGAGAGTTTGTTCTCCGCTGACAGCCTATCGCCGCACACAGATAGAGGAGCTGGAATATCTCGGCATCGGCACGTCCGTAGCAATTGATATGGGTAAATCGGCGGGGGAGAGATCCTCAGAACCAATTACCCTGAGAAAGGAGGTGTTGCGAGCGACAAAAGTGCTGCCGTGGTATTGTTGAACGAACAAAAGGGAGTGTATATAGAAGAGAGTTGAGGAAGCTACAAGCAATATAAAAGGGCAGGGTCTACCACCGACGCTCTGCGACTAGCGTAAGAAAAAGTTTTCTTGGGTCTGAAGTTGACTCTCAACTTCCTACTACTCGGGACTTGGCTTGAAGTTGTCTGCCAACTTGCTTCACCTCCACTAAAGGAAGCAGTTTACTCGGCTTATATAGACTTTTGGCTACCCCAAAAGTCTCAACAAACATACTAATAACCATAAAATGTATTCACGGTAATCGTGTGAACCAGAGAGACTATTAGAAGATATTTCCTCAAGGTAAATATCTAGGTGCCATACCCATGCCAGCCACCCATCGGCCAGGGGTGGGAATTGATGTGGCCATTATATAGACCTTTCAGAGCTACTTGTAGTATCACCCACAACCTGGAACTGTACTGACATCTACTATGACAGCGTGTCCTAAAATGAAAAAATCAGCCGACGAATTTGCCACACTCACCCAAATTAAAAATATCTTGCAAATTCAAAAACTGTAAAAATATCTTCCCAATTCCGATACTGTATACAATCATGGTCCTCATCTAGATTTTTTCGTGCGCGAATTTGCGCACATCACGCCCTCTCGCTCAAGACGAACGTCCCGACTCGTCACTGCTCTTCTTCTGCTTCCGTTAGTGTTCGCTGTCTTATTGATAAAATGTATGGTCTCTCAAACGGGTACGGATGCAACTGATTACCAATATGATGCTCTAAAAAGTAGGTTCGCATTACTGGTACCTCACTTTGTAGCATAGCCTCATATATTGGTTTGATCACATCGAGGTGGGGTTGAATACATTCTTCTTCCGTGACTCTTCCGAATCTTCCAAGAGTGAAAAAATATATGTGATATGCAAACTCTTCTGGAAGATGCCGGAGGAATGGATGTCGATAAGAAAAGAAGACGCGCATCATCAAGAACGAATCTTCGTAAGATAAGTGCGGTCCATGTAGCGCCCTAAAACATAAACAGATGCTTATCATGAAATAAGAAATGACCTGCGCATCGTTCGCATCCTCGGAGATATTGCGCAGCCAAAAAGATAATCTTCTTCTTCCGACTGTATGCTGTGCATGGTTGTGAAGGAGAGCTAGAGATGAAGTTGTGGTGGACGGTCCCGATGAATGGCCGCGACCAGCTCCTGACGTACTGGGACCTGCACGAGGTCCTCTCGGGGGACGACCGGAACCTCTTCTGGGCGGGTTGTTGTCTCCTGAAGGTCCTCCTCTGGTCATCATCACTGCTTCAGGAGGATCCTCGCCGCCTCCAACGTTCCCAATTTGTGGCGGAGAAACGTAAGGTTCCCATAGAGGATACGGGACCAGCCTGTATTCCATATCCGGGGGTAAGGCGTAACCTCTCAGTCGCACGTCTTGGTTGTTCTTGAGAAATACGTAAATTGGACGGATAATATTCAGATACGTTTGCGACAAGTCTCCAGCAGCTACCATTCCATATCTTCCTATAGAGTAATGATATATTACCTCCACAAACTCTGGACCTGCTTCCGTGAACCTTCCGTTTTGGAATGAAAATAGAACTCTTATTAATAGTCGGAAATCTTCTTCAGGTAGCAATGGTCCGTTCAACGTACGAAAACATAGGCATATATTAATGTAGAAATGGATGATTACGTGGAGTTCGTAGTAGTCCCGCGTAACCGAGATGATCCATTCCCAGGCCCTTTTTCCTCCCATAGGAATCATTCTATAGTTAAAGATGAGTATGCCCCGTGGTTGCGCATAGTCCTGTGTGAGAAGGAATTCTTCAGGCCTCTGATGGTAAGGGACCAGACGACGTGCATGGATGGCCCTCCTTGATCTCTTCCCTGAGCTTGAACAGAGCTGATAGTGCGGGTGTCTTTCCTCCGTGACGATGCAAGGGTTCGAGTACTTGGTTTGGAAGGCCGGCCACTTCACAGCCTGCTGCATTGCTTTTCCATGTACTACAAGTACTTTAGAGCCAACTGAAAAGGTTCTGACTGCAGGTTCTGCATCCTTATTTCTTGTCTGTGTTAGCGCGCGGTGTGATCTCCAGCCTTCGGTGGCCAGTAGTTCAACTTCCCTACTCTCTTCATCGATAATATTTGTTTCCATGTCTCTCTGTAACATTCTAGGAGCCCTTCCGTACATTAGCTCGAATGGTGAGCGTCCATTTCTTCCTCTTCTTCGACGGTAGCCGTATAACACTTTTGGTAAGGCATCTTCCCACTGGATTTCATTCTCCAACATAGTTTTCGATATTGCTCGTTTGATGGTTCCAACCATCCTCTCCGCTTTCCCGTTGGACATAGGAGCGTATGCGAGAACGGTCTTCAGCTGAATCCCTTTCTCTTCCAAAAAACGAAGCAGTGAAGTTGCAGTAAAACAAAGGGCGTTATCCGAGATGATCCTTTTTGGAAGACCAAACGGTTCAATTATTTCTTTTTCGATGAATCTCAGTACCACCTCAGCATTTGCCTCCTCGACTGCAACTGCTATTGGCCATCCAGTAAGATGTTCCACCCCTATAAGGAGATATTTGTTTCCGGAAGAAGTTTCCTTGAACGGGCCCGCGAAGTCAATTGAGAAGGTTTCAAAGAGACCGGAAACTGGAAAACTTAGAGTTGTCTTATACTTCCGTATTGGAGTGAATTTTTGGCAGTTGTCGCAGCTTTTCACGAAGTTATAGACGTCCTTATGGATACCGGGCCACCAGAATCTCTCAGTTACGAATTTTTTGGTTGTTTCGAGATCCCAATGCCCTAGCTCATCATGGAAAGTCCTCAAGATCTTCATTCTTTCTTTCAAAGGGGCCACTAGTCGGGGACCGGCTTTAGTGTGCCGGAAAGTTTCCCATTCCACAATGTAAAAGCCTTTTGATTCCTGCGTACCCAATTTCGGTGTTCAAGATCAACCTTTCTCATTTCTAGTCCATCGAGGAATTTGATCAGTCCGTGAATATTAGCTTCGTACTCGTTATCGTTCGGCAACTGCAACTCGGCGACTCCGACGATGTCCTCCGAAGCTTTTTCATTTGGAATCAGTGCGTCCCTCAAGCGGGATAGGTAATCGGCAGGCTGATTATTGCGTCCGGGTCTATACACAATTTCAAACCGATATTCTGCGAAAATGTCGAGCCATCGGGCCAAGCGGTGATGTACATCCTTCTTTTGGAATGCTGTTTTAAGTGCCTGGTGATCAGTTATCAAGACAAATTTCTCGAGTGATAAAAGGTATACGCGAAACTTTTTCAGCGCGAAGACGACAGCTAGCGCTTCTTTCTCGCAGACTGAGTATCTCTTTTCCGCGTCATTCAGAGTTCGGCTTGCGAATTGAACAGGGTGTAGTCTTCCGTTTTCATCTTTTTGGGACAAAACGGCACCCAAAGACCGTTCTGAGGCATCTGTCTCCACAACGAATGGTCTCTTGAAATCTGGGTACATGAGAACTGGGGGACACATAGCTTATCTTTAAGCTCCTGAAATGCAGTTTCCATTTCCTTGTTCCAGTAAAATTTTCCGTTCTTCGTAGTGCTGGCATGTAACGGTGCTGCAGTCTTGGCGAAATCTTTGATAAATCTTCTGTAATATGAGGCCAGTCCTAAGAAGCTTCGGACCTCCGTCTTTGAAGCGGGCCTTGGTGCCAACTATTTTTTTCGTTTTCTCTGGATCCACTCTAATTCCCTCTTGGTCGACGATATGACCGAGTAATTGGATAGAAGTTTTCGCAAAGAAGCATTTGCTCAACTTAATTTTCAAGCTATACTCCGATATCCTCTCCACAACTGTATTGACGTGCGAGATGTGCTGATCCAATGTTTCTGAGAATATGACGACATCATCGATATAGACTCTTGCGAATGGAAGTCCTTTCAAAACCTCGTTCATCATTCTTTGGAATGTAGCTGGTGCATTCATGAGACCAAAAGGCATCACTTCGAACCTGAACGTACCGGCTTTGCTGGTAAAGGTTGTTTTTTCCTTACATTTTTCATCCAATGGAATCTGCCAATAGCCAGTGTAAAGGTCAATTGAGGTGAAATATCTCCCGTCCTTCAGGTCCTCGAGGATCTCCTCCATGTTCGGAATCGGAAATCGATCGGGTATCATTCTCTGGTTCAGTTGTCGGTAATCGACGCAAAAACGCAGCTTTCCATCCTTCTTTGGTGCGACCACAACTGGAAACGACCATGGGGATGAAACTGGTCGAATAATATCATTTTTCAGCATACTTGTAACATTTTCTGAGATAAATTGGTCATATTTTGGCGGTTGACGTCTAGGCTTGTGGTAAATCGGTTGAGTGTCGGTAAGTTCGAACGAGTGAGTAACCGGTACACTTGCTTGTCTCAAATCTGAAACGCTCCATGCAATTACTTCGGAAGATGTTAACATGTCGGATATTTTCAGTGAGGCGGGGGCGGGAAGGTGCTGCACTTTTCCTTGGATTTCTGCCATTTGGCGCCCTTTTTCTTCTTGATCCTCAACCTCAATATTTTGAAGGACCTCTTCCGTCGTGCTCACATCTTCATATATGGAATTCGCCGTATTCTTATTTTCTTTGCAAAGGTAATCTTCTTTCATGCTCCGAATTCTGTCCTTTGATTCGATATCATCGCAAAAAGAAACACATTCGGGTTTCAAACTTATCCTAGAATCCCAGTCGTCATCTGTTTCAAACCCGGAATCATAATCGTCCCATGCCATGTTCATTAACCCCCGAGGGTACCCTTTTCCACTTCCGAAAGTGTTAGTTGGTTCCGAATCTTCGCTGTCATAGCTAGAAGTGAAATCTTCACTGTCCGTTTCTTTTAAATCTTCAGGATGCGTGCTTTTGTCGAAATCCAGGGGCATCTTCACGGTTCTGCCGTCAATATTAACTGAAACCATTTGGTTGCCCAAGTCAATGCATGTTCCTAGTCTTTCCATTGTGGGGCAGCCAATGATTGCATCGAAAGGGAGATCCGGCATGACAAGAAAGTCTACATCAACTTTAGAGTCCCCAAAGAACACGGAAACCTTGTCAACAGTGCCCATGCATTTTGAGACGGTTCCATCCGCTACAGTTATTTTTCGAGTCGTTGGAGTAATTTCGAGACCTAGATCTGTCACCAAAGTTTCTGAAATGAGGTTTGGAACAGCACCCGAATCGAAGAGAGCTTGGGTTTTCATACCCAATACTTTGACTGGTACCAGCTTAAGACGTCTTGGTGCTGTCGAGGCCGATTGAAGAAACAGTTTCTTACCCTTAGCGGACTTATTAGACCTGATAATTTTTTTGAGTTCTTTTCTCGCATCCTCTGCGTCGCCCCTCAAAAGTTGACCAAACGTTATCCCAGTTGGGGCCGATGCAAGCTCAGCCACCAAATTGTACCTCTTCACATACTCTAGTACGTCCTTAGAGATACTCTTAACTTTCTTACTCTTTTTCGTCTTCTTGGCCGGAGTGACTCCCACTCCTGGAACAACTTGATCAGACCTCTTGGTTCGAGGAGGTACAGGTGCTGGGATATGCTCCAGCATTCCATACTCTAGCCTAGGTTTCTTCGATAAAATGTTCCCTTCCCCATCCCTTTTTGTCACATTGACTTGACTAATCTCTTCAGCGATGGATACGTTACCGGCATCCGTCAACCTTTGATCCCTTCTATTTTGTAAGATTTTCACCTCTGGTCCTGACTCACTCCTTGCTTCCGATAAATTTGCTCTTCTGTTGTCTTTAGACCAGCAGTTACTTTCATGATGCCCATATCGACCGCACTTTGCACAACGAGTGTTTCTATGTGGATTATCAGGACACCTGTTTGCAAAGTGTCCAGGCTTGTGACAGTAAGAACAGACTTCTGCGGCCTTAGGGGCCCCAGACTGGTTCTTCTTAATGGTAAGAGTAAGGCTTTCCAACTGCGAGGTTATCATGTCAAGTCGATTATCGAATCGGGTTTCCAACCTTTCTTCCAAGTTTTTGACATCGCTCCTGACAGATTCTAATTCCGCTGCACTAGTAGCCGGCCTTTGATAATTTTTTTCAGGATGTACGATAGACATCGATGTGCGGGTTTCCCTCGGTACCTCACTCAGTGACTGAAACGTCTCCGAATTTTTGACAAATTCTACTATGGTACCCTTCAGTTCATCAAAAGTGTGAGGGCCCTTGATGAGGAGGAAATCGGAGAGCCGCTTATCCCCCATAGCCGCCTTACGCAGCATTCCGTACTTGGCTTGGGCGTTGAACCCAGACTTTTCATAGAGATCACACAAGTATACCAATGAGCTTAACAAATCGTCGAAGTTGAGCCGGGCCTCTATGGCGGTACGAATCATCTCATCTGGTTCAACTCCTTAGCATATTCCCTCACAAGCCACTCACATACCTCACCGAAGTTGCGCCCACTCCCATTAAGGACCACCCGTCAATAAACTTAGCTTGTATTTGCCTTTTGCGTCACCAGAAAGATAGGCGAAGATACTTGCGGCCTTCTCTTCATCGCCCTTCTCTCGCATCACAACGTTGACATATGTGTAAAGAAACTCCTCAACGTCTTCAGTCTTGCCCCCTGTGAACGTTATACGAGCAGCATTGAGATCCATGATTACCGAGAAGAAATCCCCCGAAGTGTTCCTTACTACTGCTCAACTCGAATACCTCGGGTGCAACCCCCTCCACAAAGAGTACCAAATGATATGGGTAAATCGGCGGGGGAGGAGATCCTCAGAACCAATTACCCTGAGAAAGAGGTGTTGCGAGCGACAAAAGTGCTGCCGTGGTATTGTTGAACGAACAAAAGGGAGTGTATATAGAAGAGAGTTGAGGAAGCTACAAGCAAATATAAAAGGGCCAGGGTCTACCACCGACGCTCTGCGACTAGCGTAAGAAAAAGTTTTCTTGGGTCTGAAGTTGACTCTCAACTTCCTACTACTAGGGACTTGGCTTGAAGTTTCCTGCCAACTTGCTTCACCTCCACTAAAGGAAGCAGTTTACTCGGCTTATATAGACTTTTGGCTACCCCAAAAGTCTCCAACAAACATACTAATAACCATAAAATGTATTCACGGTAATCGTGTGAACCAGAGAGACTATTAGAAGATATTTCCTCAAGGTAAATATCTAGGTGCCATACCCATGCCAGCCACCCATCGGCCAGGGGTGGGAATTGATGTGGCCATTATATAGACCTTTCAGAGCTACTTGTAGTATCACCCACAACCTGGAACTGTACTGACATCTACTATGACAGCGTGTCCTAAAATGAAAAAATCAGCCGACGAATTTGCCACACTCACCCAAATTAAAAATATCTTGCAAATTCAAAAACTGTAAAAATATCTTCCCAATTCCGATACTGTATACAATCATGGTCCTCATCTAGATTTTTTCGTGCGCGAATTTGCGCACATCAGCAATGATCATTAAAGTGGGAATCGTTAAATTACCGAGCCCTACTCAACAATTTTCAAACCAGAAACGCCTCTTACTTCACCATGGATGATTGGGTAGCCCCCAACAGCAGTTCATGCCTTCCAATGGCAAGATATGTTCTCTACGAGTCTTACTCGGAACGTCCCAGCTCCCGCAACCATCTTCCTACCATTATTGCCCCACATCTACTACTTTTCAAAGACAACCCTCCCCCGTAGAGCTCTATGAAGGCTGTTTCTACCAATCCATTCCAGTCTGCTCCCTGAAACTACCTATACTTATCCAGGATCGAACAGATTTTTCCCCTTTTGAGGGCCGCTAGCCCCCCCTTTCTGCATGGTAAAGTCTTCTTCTTCTTCTTATCCAGGATAATGGTTTTATCAATCGCCCTGATCCTTCAAGCCAGCTCCTTTGGTTGGAGTTCCTCTGGTTGCCGCTGCCGTTTTCGCAGCAGGCCTCGTGTCGCCCCGAGCTTCCATTTTTATTTTTCCTTTTGCCATCGCCCCATTAATTCCCTCTTTTCTATCATACCCATGAGCCGTCGGTAAACAGTTCCCCGCTCTCCCAGTGGAACACAATTTTTGCCGTCAAATGATCACAGCGCATATCTTCAGCTTCTGCTACACCCTCCTATCACATTTGTATTCAAATGGGGCCTTAAATACCTCCTCATCAAGGCACAAACACGCTTTCTCAAGCGCTCTGCGCTTCTCATACTATTCCGGAATGACATCCCGCCCCCCACATCCCGTACGGAACATCTCATGAAATCCCATCCTCAGTTCTGTTGTCCCTCTGAAACGTATCTGGCGCAGCATCCCAGTCGTTACTTTTTGATTCGTTCGCATCCTACACCAGCCCTGCCGCCAGTCCTCCGAGTACCGTTCGGTTATAGTGCAAATGAAGTGATGACCTGCGGTTTCTGCTCCCACCTTCCTCCTCCAACGTGACATGTCGGGATACTCTTGCAATGTTCTCGCCCACTCTGCCCTTAGACTCATCTTCATCATCACCTCTGCCCGAAGCCACCACTTCACTTTCCCTCTGGATAACCTCTTCCTTCCGTCAAGTCGCTAATTTCGCCTCTCTTTCTCGAGAGGCCACCAAGGAATTGGCCTAGTTGAGGTTTTCTGCGGCGGAGTTGTTACATCAGTCCGACCCAGGCTCCCAATTGTCCCTCTCAGACTCGGCAGTGCCTCTCTATGCTCGCTATTATCTCCCGCGGTCAAAGTACTTCCTGAGAGCGGTGACGGCGAAGAAACATAATTACAACTTCCCCCGCCGAGACCCGACAGGCTAGGCAGCTCCTTCCTTCTGCTACCAGTCGTATTACCAAAGCCGTACTAAGTCACTGGCATGCTGATAGTACCAATAACGGACCTCTCGAGGACACTATCGAGTTTCTGATCAATTTCTACCCGGACGTTTTTTCAAATTCTTATTCACATGCTTGAATAAAAAAACACTTCTTCTGATTTCGCCGCTAAATTCATAAAGAAATCGGCCTCTGTTGAAATAAGATTGTATCCAAGTAATCTGAAATACCTTATTGAATCTTTTTTATGAGGTCAAAGGGCAAGCTATGTTATCGATCGAATACTGTAGCTAGTTTACAGAATAAATTTATGAGACCATATGGAACCCTCATAAGTTCTTTGAACATAGCTGAAAAGAAGAAAAAACTTAGCACCAAAAAGCTCCAGCTCTGCACTGAGCGCCATGAATCGTCCGAAGTACACTAATAGAATTATTATCCGCTGAAATGTGTTTAGCTTGAGAAGAATATATATCGTCGAAATGTGCTGAATGTTCTCAGTTGATGTTTACTGCTGTAATTCGTATTACTCGAACCCAAAGAGAGAGAAAAACAGCCTCGATTCCAAAACATTTTTGAGGAGTTTCTTTGCAATATACGTCTTAATTGTCGTACAATTAGAAAGACCTTTCAAGCAACTTTGACATACACAAGATCAAAAATGTTTATTCGAACGAGGCCAAAAAGTCAAGCCTATCTGGAGGATTAGTGCAACGGCGTTAGATTAGCGGTGAACAGCGTGACAAAGCGTGACTCATACTCAGGTATCAGACTCAGCATTTGTTTGAGTCAATTTCCAGTCAATCAAAAGGGGGTGCTGACGATATCATACGAGCCGGGTTTTCAAGAATTACTAGCTAAACTAGGGTGCAGGTCTTCAAATTGGAGGAGCGCAAATCAAGCATTTGATTATTATTTGGCGGTTGAGCCATGCTCACGCCAGATTTGAAGGCTGTCACGGTGTAACACCCCTTTAATATTATGTGTAATATAGGTTAGTCATTATGGGATCCTCTTTGAATTTATTCTGATTCAAGGGTCAATCAACTCGACCCCCAGTTGAGAGAACGATCGGTACTTAGGTCCGACAGTGGTCGGAGTGGCAGGGCATCGATGCAGGGCATCGAACTTTTGAGTCATTAAAATTAGCGAACTGCCTGAGTGCATGATTGTCAAATTACTCTACGAGGTGAGTGGATCGGTCCCCAGCCGAGCCTTCGATCAATATTACATAGTAAGGACTATTCCACTTCAACAACCCGCCGTTTTAATTTTCACCCCCAAGTCGTGCATATTGTCTAGGCTCTCACCTACGTCATAGTTGACGCACAGGCTCTATTAATTGTATTGCACATCTTGCCGCGTGTCCGAATTCAATCCCATAGGACTCAGAAAAATCGACCAACTAGCAGTGAAGCAACCCCAATAACCCCATTGGCTCACTTTAAAAAATGCGAAGAGTACAACATTGTGTAGCATTGCAATTTAAATCCCGGCGATTGCTAGCGATTGCAATTTGTTGCTGAACCAATGCGGAGTGGAAGGACGGAAGGATATGATGTTCGGCAATAAAAATTGTTTGTCTCACCGAGGGAACGCATTCACATAATCTATTCGATCCGGTCTTTCTCCATGGACCGGAGGATCCGTATATATCGAAAGCATTAGCGAGTAGGCATTATCTAAAATCTTATCGTGCTCGGGTAACGACTCAATGTCCCTCCCAAAATATCAACCTACAAATCTTTTACTCTTTCATCTCTCTTTAAAGGCCCTTTACCAATAGAACTAACCGCAATAAAACTACCCCCATCATATCACACAATAATTAACATCTATTATCTTGGCTCCAAAAATATTAAGTTTGCAAAAATGACATTTTCTTGGTATCATGATTATTCACTGATCATGCAAAAGTAAGAAAGACTTTGCGTTCCTGCTTCCTCAGAGGGTATGGTATGTGTACAAGGAGGTTTTTAAAAAACACAGATCAACTTCAGGTCATAAGTGACCAAGTAAAGAGATAAGGTAGCTAGAAATAAAATTTTCGAGCAGCTTCCGGCATATACTATTGCAAATCACAGTTGCATTTCACTCTCTCTAACCCCAAGTTTTCGTTTCAGAAAAAATCCAATTTTTTTGTAGTTTTAGATATTTCTACGTAATACACGTAGAGCACTACTATCGCATTTTCACAATGTTCGAATACGATAATTAACTCCCTCGCAATCGCCTTTCAGTTTTCCGCACACCCAAGAGGATCATCCAAATTCTGATGAGCGTGTCTCTTTGGCCTCAAAGTCATACGCAGACGTATCCCCATCAGGTTTTACTATAGTTTCAGCCGGCATCAGTATTGAATTGGTGATTTCTCATCCCATCCAAGATCATCTGCATATATTGACCGGCGCAGATTCCTTATCCTTGCAACTGATCGGAACTCATAGGATTTTATTGTTTTTTTGTCCGAATTCCACCGAAACATCCGACAAGTCTGACGCTCTATCCACTGCAAACGATCTTAACCTCAACTGAATAATTTTCTCCCCTGGCACAGAGTCATACAGGGCATTTGGAAATTCTGAAAAGCTTACCACGACAGCAGCTTGTGATCTGGACCATCAATCTCTAAGGTCCGCCACGTTCATCTCTTCTTGACTGGCGACATCCAACCTTTACTTCATCTCGCTCGATGCCCGCGCACGGCGTCGGCGCCGGACCTTCATCCGGCTCTTCCCTCAGGAGATTGCCCGTCATGGCTGCAGAGCTCTCGCTCCAACGTTCTTGTCGATGGCCAAATCGATTGGATTGCCCGCCCCTTCGTGCCCCCAGCGCACGTGGGACGAAATGCGAAAGGTTTCTAAGGATGGTTCTAATACTCGAATAAAGTTTGCGAAGTCCACCGTACCCAGCCGCGCCTATATCCACCGTCATTTTGACGTCTTGCGAGGTGTTGTGGTCTTCACAGCCTTGCGGGCTGGTCCCCAAGCCCGCTCGTTCGGAATGCTCGCCGATTTCGCCGCTGACTCTATCTTTAAGCCTATGCGCTTATAGAGGGAGTTTTTGAAGCCTCCCGAATCCTCGGTTCAGGTGCTGGATTTTTCTTTCGGTCCCTTTCTCTCCTGAGTGGGCAATTAGTTCAGCCATTGCCCAGAGCCGTTCGTCTTGCAGAACCCACGGTCATGTGTAGTGCAGACTTGTCGACATACAATAAACCGGACCGCATTTTAGTAGTACATAGCATTAAAGCGAGCACGACAAGAAGCTAATAATCATATTAAGACTCAAGGTGATAAAATCTAGGCAGCAATGACGATAGCGAGGTATACGTATATAGTTCGGAAGATGCTACGGATAACTTCATAGCCGTTCGGTGTGCACGAGTGAGGAAGGTGAAATGATCTCGTATCGAGTCTAGCACAGACTGATCACCAGAAAAATTGAGTGTTCGTTGACGAGCAGCACAACCTATGTGTCGCACGTGTCGTTTTCCCGACGAATACTGCAATATTTGAGCACGTGAGCTCCAAATATGCATTTCTTAACATCGCATGAAGCGCCTCTTACAATTCTTTGGAAAGCAGCATGAGTACAAAATTGTTTTCCCCAGAAGGTAAACTCGTTCCTGATGAAAATAATCAACACCCTCCTATGGTTTCTTTCTGTAAACAGTTGAGAAAAGCTTTGTTGAGGTCGACTTTTTCGAGTACCAAATTACACGCTGATTCATCTTTCAGCAGAAAATCTGTGGATAATATCTTCAAAAAGCCTGTGTCAACCTCTTCGAATAGTTGAGGCCTTTCTGGTGTTGGACCCCCTCCTCCACTAGACTCAATTTACTCGCTCGAGCGACTCAGGAGCCCTTATTTTATTTTCGAATAAACAGTAACAATCGAGAAGCTCCTGGCCAGATTCGAACCGATTCACTAGATCCCACCTGTCGTGATTACTCAGTGCGTCGGGCTTCTCTTTCATCATTTTCAAAAGGGGAAAGGTCTCGGTAATTAGCTGTAGGCGGAAACGTCCAATGTATCCGAAACTTTTCCAGACTACATCAATCTAGACGATGAAATATCAGACACAGTAATCGGGGGGAAGGTAAGATTGCTAAAAGTCCAATTACGGACGGTCATCAAGCAGGCCGCATTGAACATGATGGCTGTTACAGCATGCCTTTGCATCAGCGCCCGATAACCTTTCCTAAGTCTCCATTGCCATCACGGCCACTTCCTAGCACCGTCATCCAGCACCGAGAAGGAATCCAGGTGCCAATCTCCAATAGTGGGAACTGGCACAGGCATAAGCGCAACTCTGGTGGAGGTCACAATAGATATTGATATCTACTCTAATCTACGCGTTGCGTTTCGCCATACACCCAAAGAGGATATCGGATCGTTGCATTTTATTGAAGATATGTCGGTCGATACCCTCTTTTTTGTAGGTTAGTGTGGATTTACGTAAATGTTTACTTCAAGTGAAGGTCGCACTCTACACTACGAGAAAGTAGAGGGGAACCTTCAAACAACAGAGCTGAATTGGAGGTCACTGCAACTGCGTAGTGTTTTTGCCATTGAAACCCGAGTATATCCGACACCCTTTCTATTGACCGATTTGCGATAGTTCTCAAACGTCTTTTGACGACAGGTAACGCTGCCTGCTTCCAGCTCCCATGATTTGAGATTGTGGGAAGACTAGCCTGCTCACCCTCAACGCTTGCTCAATAACAAGGAAAGCCGAAAAATTACCCAGGCTCCTAAGCACACTTTAAAGCGAGAATTTGAAGGAATTCTCTTTATGCGCGGAAAGGAACTTCTGCTACGTTTCTCTTTTCACTTCCTTTTCTTTTGTTTCTTCCTTCACCTCTTTTTCTTTCACTCGACGAAACTGATATTTCTTCACACTATTTTCTTTTTCCGTTTTTAATTTCCATTGCCTTCTCTTTTGACAGTAACTTCCCCCCCCGTTTATTTGATCTTCCTCTCTCCGAAATATCTTTGTCCATACGCAATATTTCTACATGTGATTTACGTAAGAAACACCCCTTTTGAAGGCGGTTTCACTAATTCTGAATACTGTACAGTGTCGATTTCTTCCTAATTTCTTATTTCCTTTGCCTGCTAATCTCACCCTCTTGGTGCCTTCTAAACCCGCCGGGCGCCACATAAAATCTATCCTCGTTTATTAAAAAACAAAAAACTTGAAAATTCACAATCTCCCCTCGCTAGCCATTATGCACGGATTCCTCCTTCTAGCCCCATTTACAGAGCCTTATATCCTCTCCTCCCCACCGCCTACCCTCCATTCCCTCCGAGCCCAGCCGATGTAGAGGACTACCTTCAACGTCAACCAGGAGCTGTCTGATGTAGTTTGTTTCTCATCACCTGGTGGGAGCTCGGAGCACCGGAATCAGCAGGGAGGAATCAGAGGAAGAGAATAATGATGCAGAAGACTACGTCGAGGAGTGAGTAACCACGGATCTGGTGTATGGAATGGAGAAATAGGAGGCCGATGGCGGTTCAAAGGAAAAGAAGAGGAAGGTGGGAAGTAAGAGAAGGAAGATGAGCAGCCCTTGGATGAAAACGGAGTTCCGAACCGGGTCATATAGGAGGGGAAGTAATGAACTGGTTTGGATATTTGGTGGCGGCCATGGACCCGGGTAGAGGGTTTTGCGTGAGCTTTTAATCCTTGCAGGGAGGAGTAGACAATTGTAGGCCATCCACGAGTATTTGTGAATAGTAAATGGGTTTTCATAGTGTCTTAAAGGCGGACTAGGCTTTGGTCTTGAGGATGAAGAATTTGAGGATCAGAGTCATTCAGTTTCTTTCAAGTATTTTTTTTTCAAATTCTTTGCATTTGCATAAAGTCTTTTTCTACTTTTATGGTGCTTTTAGTGGTTTTATCGAGAATTTAGTCTGTAAATTTTCTATAAAGCTAATAAATTGCTTAATCCATGAGACGGAAAGAAAGTTTGGCGTCAACCTCCAACCAAGACCTTAAACCAGTTTCCAAGCATTTGAAATGGTCGTAGGGACTGCTTTTTAGGATCGGAGACTAGATTAGTCACTCAGCTCTCACGTCCACCCCTTGCCTTTGTCCGTTACGGTCGACTGTAGCATTTATGTCGTTCACAACGACTCTCAGCTCAGGCAGGTAGTGGTCCTTTTTTCCGTTACCGCCATTTTCACCATATAAAACGCCCTCCCATGAACAACGCGGATTCGGCTTCAAAGATGCACTAGAGATCACAGCCCCTCTCATACCTTTTCACACCTATTGTTTACGGAAAAACTGCGGCGCAGCTGCTTAAAACTCGAGTGAGCATTGAAATCCGTATTCGCTCATCCTAGGAATTGCGGGCACACGGAGCCAGCTTGAAACCTGGTACTGAGGCGATTGCCGACCCGCAAGAATGTCCCCTTTTCTTTGGAGACTGTTCTCAGCAACCTTTAATGCGCCAACCCTTGCACCACTTGGGGACTTCCGCAACACTCAGTGGGCTACAGAGAAGAATTGAGGCAGGATGCCTGGTGGCGGGCACATCCGCCCGACAATTTCACCATGTTAACCCCCATTTACACAAAATAATTTCACTATGTTGGTCACCAACGTAGAAATTGGGAAAAACCAAAAGTTGTGTCACCAACAGTTTTCAGAAAACATTGGTTCGACACTCACCCTGTGGGTTCCACCTGACATCACCATTACAGTGAATGAAGCCCCTGTTTTCACACCTTTCAGGACGAGGGTGTGTGAGGGGGTTTAATTTTGAAAGACTCACTTTCGTTTTACTTCTTCTCGTACCATCCAAAGTTAAGTGGACTTCGGTGCCCGGCGCCCACCCCCCTGCTTCTCTTTGCCAAGGCGATCGCTTAGAACATCGACACCCCGACCGCGCTTTCTTCATCCCATCGCTTATCGGCTATCCCGCAGGCTCCCGTCTCCTCCGCTGACGAGGACAAAATTTCAAAATTCCAAACGGTCAAATTCCGCCGCACCGGATTGATTGCATTGCTGTATCAACTGAAAGTGAAGCACGGGTGACAATTACAGTTTTGAACAAGGAGGTCTGAAGTGCATACCGACCGTACAGGACAGGAAGTCCCGAGGATTGGCACACTGTACAGTACTGTACAGTAGTAAGTCCAATCGCTTAGTAGGGTGCACTGTTCTAGGACCTCAGGGGATTGGAAAATTGTCACTAGTGGACTGTTCGCGCTTACAGCATCATGGCACAGGCCGTAGGCAAGAAGAATGCTTTTACTCTCGAACATCGGCCTTCGAGTGACAACGGCATTTACTGGCTCTCAACACGCAACTTCAAAAGGCCCCAACCCACCCGGGAACTACCTACTCCCGGTCAATGTATCCTCTGCAGCAGGCCCCAGCCGCAACTCCCGACTGTCGCAAACTTGCTGGCCCATCTGCGCACGACGCACACGCCACAACCCCGACACGGTCCGCCCCGCTGCCATGAGATCCACAAACTGCAGAAAAGTCTAGCTCAAATCGGATACTGGTACTGTGTCATCACAAATACCTCGGCTCCAAAGTAAACGGTCCGGATCCGCAAGGACTGTACTCGTTCTCGTACGTCCGCTGCCCTCAGTGTACCGTAGACAGAAGGCCAAGACAGTACGCTCCGTTGCACAAGTCGCAGTTGCAGGCGGATGAACCCCGCCAGTCTTCGGTCCCGGTCCCACGCCCGATCGCCGACGATCAACTGCCGCGACACGCACACACGACTGGACACGCGTCAGATCAGCAACCCTCACCAGGGCATGCTCCGCTCCACGCACAACCCCTGCCCCGCCATGAGGACATCTTCACGACCCACATTCCTGTGTTGTCTCATATCCCTACACGATTCCGATCAGCACTGAGTGACTCCCTGTCGGTCGCCATGCATGACGCAGCGTGGGCTTGTGCACACGGACATAATGATGGGGAAGAGAAGCTCTCTAAAGTTTTTCTTTTCCCTTCAGTGATGCTTTCCAATACTTCACCTTCCTCAGGTACTACCGGTTCGAACTTCGAAACGCAAGTCCAATCAACCAGTGACTTAATCAGAGAACGGCTCGAATTGTGGAATGCAGGACAGTTCCAAACCTTATTGCAGAACGCACTTCAACAAGCGACCTCCCGAGCAAAACGAACTTTAACGCCCCAGGAACAGAAACAGGCCAACATCCGTCGTGCCATGAGACTCGCCAGCGAAGGAGCATATGGGAAAGCTGCACAGGCATTAGGATCTCTAGGGGTGTTACCGGCCACTAAGTCGGTGTCTGACGCCCTCCGAGCTAAACATCCTCAATCTTCCCGGGAGGATGAGGAACACTCTGAACCGCCTTCCGCATCCCCCGATATCTCAGCGATCACAAAAGATGAGGTTTTGCGGGCAGTTCGCTCTTTCAAACCCGGTTCAGCCCCGGGGGGTCCGGACTTCGCCCCTCTCACGTCGAAGAGCTTCTACGGACACCCACATCTTCCTCGCAGGGGAAATTCTTGGATTCATTAACAGAACTCCTGAACGTCCTGGCTTCCGGAAAAGCTCCTACTGCCCTCGCTCCGTGGATTGCTGGAGCCCCACTCACACCACTTGCGAAGAAAGACATGACTCCGCGCCCCATTGCAGTGGGAAACACTTTGCGACGGTTAGTTAGTAGCTGCCTTGCTACTCGGGTCAATGAGAAGGCCTCCACCTACCTCCAGCCTCGTCAGGTTGGTATCGCTACAAAGTCAGGCACAGATGCAGTAGTTCACGGTGTTCGACGCATCGTGAACAAGTTCGGTACACGCTCTGATTATGCGCTCTTGTCGGTCGACTTGAAGAATGCGTTCAACCTGTGCAGCCGTGCTTCCTTTTTTAACGCAGTCCGGAACCTCTTTCCTCAGTTGCTCCCTTGGGTACTGTATTGCTTCAACAACGACCCAGCGTTCCTCTGGACGGGATTCGAGACTATACGGAATGTTGTGGGTACTCAGCAAGGAGACCCGCTCAGCGGATTGCTTTTCGCTCTTGTACTCCACCCCATCGCCCTTAAGATCAAAGAGCTATTGTCGGGATCCCCCGACGAGGACACAGGGTTAGACACACTGCTTTTGGAGCTTTGGTATCACGACGATGGCTACATTGTAGCCAAACACGAGGTATACTCAAGGCAATCGAGGTTCTGTCTTCTCCCGAGGCCAAACGTCGTGGTCTCCATCTGGCAGTCTCGAAATGCAAAGTATGGTGGCCCACCGCCCCCTCCGCGTCGGTTCAGTCCGCATACCCCTGTGATATGCGGCAAGAATACAGTGCCGGTACTTCGGTTTTGAACGCGCCAATCGGCTCCCAAACGTTCATGGAACAATACTTCCTGGACCATGTATACTCCCTTGAGCCTTTACTTAACGCTGTCATGGAAATCGAGGACGCCCACGCTTCATTCCAACTACTGCGCAACTGCTTTGGGGTTGCAAAGTGGGATACCTCTTGTGAGTTGTGCCGCCCTCCTGTACGCGGAAAGGGGCCGAATACTTCGACAGCTTAATCGAGAGGTGCTGCCGCACTTTAGCGGGTGAAATGCTAGACAACTGTATATTCAAGGAGCTCAACTGCCCATTAAGGCACTACAGGAGAGGAAGGCGACCTTGGGAATCGGCCTCTCCTCCGCGCGAGATGTCGCCGCCGCTTCGTTTCTTGCGTCCAGCGCCGCGACGCAGCAGTTATGCGAGAAGTCTTTGCCGTCCTGTGTTCAAGACCTGACGCAGTACGAGGATGCTGCAGCCGCCTTTACCACATGGAGCGCCTCTTGTCGACCTTCAGAACGAATTCCGTTCAGCAATTTCTGCTCATCCAACCCACCATCGCAGAAGAAGCTAACAGATGCAATTCATATGGCTGTGCAAGAGGCCTTGCCGCTCGGAAACATCCGCACCCGCGCCCTCCGCGCTAGCATGTCCCTCCCCGGTGCCAAAGGCTGGGTCTACTGTGCACCTTGCCCTGGATTGAGGACGCACATCAAGAGCAAAGACTTTTCCGTGTGGTTCCAGTACTTTTGCCAAACCCCCTTATTCGCCCCAGGTACCCCTTGCCCCAAAGCAGGATGCCATGAAATGCTGGATATCTACGGGGACCACTTGCTACATTGTCGCTTTGGCTGCGAGCGGAATACTCGCCATAACAACCAGGTGACTTTACTGGGGAACGACCTTGCAAGAGCCGCCCGACGTCCATTCATCGAACCTCGTCTACACTACCAAAACAGGACGAGGCCGGATATCAGGGCGATGGGAGCCGCCGGTGGCACGGATTACTTCGACGTAACCTTTGTCAACCCGCTCGCTCCCTCCCACGCAAGAGACAGGGCTTTGAACCCACTCACAAGCCTCAACGCAGCTAACGCAGCTCACGCAGAGAAGCAGCGGAAATACCAAGGGTTCCTTGCTGAGCTGCCTGGGAGAAACAGGCTGGTTCCTGTTCTCATCTAAACTCTAGGAGGTTGGCATCCGGCGGCGTTCTCCGTCGTCAAGGAACTCGCGAGAACCGTTGCCACCCGCGCAATGGAACGGTTTTCGAAGGTTAGAGCCATTCTTTTACAGCGGCACTCCGCTTTGACAGTAACCTCCAATGCCGCTTGTTTGCTGGCTGGCCTCCCTTCCACCTTCTGGTAGATTGGAGTGCCATCCACAGCTTTCGACGCATCGTACGGTTTCGCAATTGGCTTGACAATGATACGATATCTACGCTCCGGTACAAATTTACTGGATACCAACCCACATATCTACCACAGTAAATTAACCCCCCATTTACACATTTTGAAAGATATCGTGGCTGATATTCAGCAGCGTGATTTACAGTACAGTGGGACCTAGCTAATGGATGGCCACAAGAGACGCTCAGAATGTTCCTCAGAAGAGCGAAGTGAAATGGCGCATGAAATGCGCGGCGTTTGACGTCACAGCCACTGCGTGGACCTTCTCACAAGCCATGTGCATTCACAAACACAAATGCACTACAAATCTCAGCCATCTTTACTTCAATCTTGTTGCTGTTTTCTGCAGTAAACTCGTTGCGCAGCTGATTTCAGCTCGATTGAGCACCGGGATCCCGATAGCTGCTCCCGACTCGAGTGAGCACTAAAGTATTTAGTTCTTGGGATAATTGTAGATTTGGGAAGAACTAGAGAGGAGTCGAACAAAAAAGGAGGGGTTGGGAGCACCACAATCTCGACACAGCGCGGCGGCACTGAGGCGGACCCGAGGTAGGAAGGAGGTGCGCTGGTGTGTGACAAGGTCGAAGGCAAGAGGGTCAGTTTGCGTGTCTGGAGAACTCTACTCCAGAGATGCCTGCATTGAATTTGTTTTTTTCTTATCCTTCACATCCTCAAATGGTTCCCCGCCTTAGTGGTGGTGGTAAATCTTTATGGGTTGTACAATGTTGCACAGAAGCGTGCGGAGGGTATTCATAAAGTAACTACGGATGCGGGCGGCGGCTAGAAACGTTCGCTACCCACTGTTCCAAACCCACTCACCGCTCTAAATCCTATCTTAGAAGAGCCTTTACCTCATCAAATCAGGAATAAATGGTTCGCAATCTCAGGGTCACCTCCGGGGAATCACCCTGCAACCATGTTTCCATCGAGCTGTTCGACCGCCTCGAATGGGATCTCGAGAGAAGGCCCCACCATCATCCGTCTAAAGGGACAGGGTCTAAAAATACAAAACGTTGCGATCGGTAACTTTTCGTAGCGATCTGTAACTTTTCTTAGCTTAAATTCCCTGCACGTTGGCAGCCTTCCATCTTCTCCCTCACCACAATCTTCCCATTTAATCCTTCACAACAGTCGCTGTCTTTCTCCAGAAGGGATATCTCGCCACGTTCTGCGTATGCCTCCTCAGGCTTTCTTGGGCTTCTTAAGGAGGGAGCGTAGTTCCTTCCCCAGTACTGTGTTGGTATACCTTTTTGAGTCGATTGTGGTTGCCTGGAAAACCGTGGGATAGATCGGATGTATCTTCCAAGAGTAAATCACCCAAACCTTTCCCCTTTCTTATGCCTCAGTCTTTCCAGAGAGCATCTCGTGTGCTCTATTTACGGAAGACACCGGCTTCTCTTGACAAAATAATGCCCTGTGCATGCCAATGAACAGCCCGGATCCAGGGATCGTCCTTGAAGACGTCTTGAGGGTCTTCACACCAATTCTATTGGGCATCACCGGAGCCATCCCCACTGCTGCACTACTTGTCGCTGGATTCCAATTCAGATTCCCTTTAGACCAAGATCCCTTCCCAGACCCATTATTATGCGATGATATTGGAGCAATAGTGGAAACAACGAAGGAGCTCGAGACCGAAGAGGTCGCGACAGCTAGAACAGGATGTGTTGCATTGTACCTATTTTTGTCCAATTGCTGCGGTATCATTACTAATCCGAAATGTGGGGTAGCCTTATTAAGTTGCCTTCCCGCAAACGTCATCGCAATCGATGTGAACCAAGGCGTAATTTGAAGGGCTGCATTGTTGAAACGGTCTTGCTTGACAGAAATACTTGGAGACTCTGGAGGGCATGATTATTGACCATCAATATTTGGCGGCAAATTTAGAAACGAGTTGGAGCCTGGGTTGGATCTTAAGTGAGTGTCACCATTTTTTGAGGGAAGATTCTGATGCGGCACGAGTCAAACACTGATCGGAACGAGCTAGATCTGGGATAGCCACCACAACACCACGATTGGCGGCAAAAGCAAGCCTATAGTAGTACGATGTAGGACCAGGGAGATGTAATGGATTGCCGCTCTTTGAGAGGAGGAGGAAAGGTTTGGGTGTTTTACTCTTGGAAGATGTATCCGAGCTATCCCACGGTTTTCCAGACAACCACAATCGACTCAAAAAGGGTATACCGACACAGTAATGGGGAAGGAACTACGCTCCCTAAAATGCTACCTTCAGGCCAGCCATCAAGCAGGCCGCATTGGACATGACGGCTGCTGCGGCGTGGCTTACTAACCCCGCCTTGAGTGCCTTCGATACGTTCCAATCTTTCTTTGACGTCGTCAGGGGTCCTCCAACTGATGGCAGTAGTGTTGGTATGATTGGATGAGTTGTACTTTTACGCATAGAATCGTGGATCCACTGTCAAAGCAGTTGTTTAGAGAAAAAGGGCTGGGAAACTGTTGAAGATCATGCATAAGGCTGTTGGCATTGGGCATGCTTCGGTTCAGGTATTGATTCGTGTCAGAATGGCTCGAATTAGGACATGGGCTACCAAAACCAGCGGTGATGTGGTTAAAAAAAGGCGGAGTTCCGGGCGGGAGTCTGTAGAACATGCTTGCAGAAGCTTCAAGAGAACTGCTCTGTAGACAACCCCCCTAAATGATACATATCATTACACAGGTCACAGCTGCTGGTCGAAGTCCGAGTGCGTCCGGGGAGCTAGGCGCATGGCCAGCTTTAGACGATCCGCTGCCGTCCATCCTTTCAACAATGCAGAGAGTGTCGCAACAGCAGAAACTCCTCCAAAACGCAGCTTCATTCCATCAGCAATTTTCGCCCAGTTCTGAGGACATCCTCAAAGCTTACATTCAGGGGGAATGTTTGGGATAAATGGTTGGTTCACTTAGTTGACCTGATAACTGTAATCGCAGAAGAGGCCTAATTTGTTTAGCCACTTAGTACCTGAGAACGGAGGTTTCCTGGAATATATGCACTTTGAAGTTGTGACCTTAGATATCGCCCAAAGCCCGGGATGTTTGGGTTGGTTTACTATATGCGGAACACACACATTCATGTGAAAGCACAAATACCAGTACGGTTTCGGTCCGACCTGAGCGAATCACTGGAAACTGCTTTGCGCGAAGCATCTGGGCATGTCGACAAGTCCACACTGACGCCGCAAAGAAGTTCACTAGAGCGTTCTTGCTTGCTTCAGTGATGCTTCCCAATATCTCCGCCCCATCAAGCCCTGATTCGAACTGTAAAATCCAGACCCAATCAGCGAAGGGAAAATGAGGGAACTGCTTCAGCTATGAGACAAGGGACAGTCCTAGATGTTGTAGAAAAACGCTCTCATCACGCCACTTCCAGAGTCTAGACAGCCCCAAGATCCCGAGAGCAGAACCAGACCAACTTCCGACCCGCCACGAATCCAACCAGAGAAGACGCCTTGGAAAAGCGGTGTATGCCTTCGGTTCATTAGTTTTCCCACTACCAACAAAAGCTGTGGCCGACGCTCTCCGAGCAAGGCAACGGCAGGCCCTTGGAGACGACAAGGACCGCTTCGCACCTGCAAGTGGTCTGCAACTCTTCATCGCTCTCTCTTCTCACAAGGCGCATGGAAGAGGCTTAGACTCGACAACTACCGGCGCCTTACAGCCTTCTCGACCTCGCCCCAAGCAAGTGACAACCGAGCCGGCAGAGAAAAAGACTTCGCACTTCTTCACCGCCTGCCCTCTTTGCGTTCCTCTTGGCGCCGAAACGAAGAGCTTTCCCTCAACCCGAGTACGCAGTTACACTCTCGAGAAAGGCAACCTTCTGTGGAAAAAGCGCCACGTGAACAGTTCAACAAGGTCCACGGCTAGTCCTCTAGCCCCGGTACCCACCCCCAAAGCCCATCTCCGCACTCTCGCTCAGCCCCATTCGAAAACAACCGCCCCCGCCCAGCCACTCCTGATATAGTACACCAAACCGCTAAGCACAGCCATCCTAAACCCCCTCCGTCTAACGAAGATACGGAATAGACCCCCAACACAGCCGCCCCGCCTGGACATCTCCAGGCGCCCCACCCTTGCCCAAATTAAGGTCATCTCTTGGAATTTCAAGGGTCTCTCAACCTCCACTCTGGCTCTTCAGTTTCTTCTTCACCACACTATTCAAGACGTCCCCATTTTGCGCGAAACCCGCTCGGACGCCATACCCACTATCCGATCTCCCTGGCCAAACTCTTCAGTGTTCCAAGTACCCCCGCGTCGTTCCTGCTTTACAGCCCGCCACCGCGGAGGTGTCCTCCTTGCAGTACGCCCTGGTATCTCTTCGTACACCAAGATGGTACATTATGAGCATCACACGCTTTACAACTCGTTACTCCAAATGCTCACTGTCACCCTTCCAAACAACCTCGACATAACCGCCGTCCATGCTAGCCGAACTTACGCCCCGACCTCATCTTCCACCACTCTTTGCCGCTGCATTCTACTATCGGGCCACCATGCTCTCATCATGGGTGATTTCAATGCCCGGGCCCGTGCCTGGGACAAAACTCTGAGACCCCGTGGACGAGCCCACCTCGATGCCCTCCAACGTTCCCGCTTCACTTTTTTGCTCCCCCGGCCCCCACGTTCCACGCTTGCGGCTCCAATGCCTTTAGCACCCCAGACCTTACCATATCTACCAGCCCGTTCCATTGCAACCTCGCTAACGGGCCCTGGACTGCTTCTTCTGACCACATCCCCATCATGGCCTCCTTCCCTGCTGAAACCCTACCTAGATCGCATATACCCCCATGCCGTATCACGAAATCTCTCCTCTCCAACCAAAATCATCAAGCAGAAGTTACCTAACAGTACTCCTCAACTCTGCCTCCCATTCTAGAGCGCTTTCAGACCTGCACCCCTGAAAGCGCCCAAGAAGTCTACCATCAAGCAACTGAGGCCCTTACAGCTCAGTGGCAAAGCATCGCCCAACGTCGCCCTCGCCGCTACAAGCCATTCTGGGTTCGGACTCTCGATGCACTTTCGTCCCGATGAAACAAGGCATACTGACGCTTCAAGAGCAACCCCTCTCCTCAGTTCCGACTCGAATATGCACGCCTCCGGGACCTGGTCCACAACGAAGTCCGACGTGAAAAACGGCTTCTCCAACGCCAAACCCGCGTCCGCTTACAAACGACCCACGTTGATGCCCTCGCCTCCGCGATCGCAGCTGACCGACGCAACTCCGCCCGAAGGCACACCGACGCCCTTTGCTCCGGCTGCCAGCTACCCCCAAAGACTTTACCATGTTTATTCAATCTGCCCGCGTCCAAAACCAACCAGCAATCGCTGTTGAAGCATTCGCTCCGCCCGCAAGCTTCAAGACGGCACTCAACACCTACATTCAACGAGCCCCACGGAACAAAGCAGTCGGCCCCGACGGCGTCCGTGTTGAAATGCTTAAGGTTAATCCGGCTTTGTCGGCCGCCCTCCTTAACACGTGGTGGGAAGCTATCGGACGAACGAGCAAATATCCCGAGCAGTGGTTCACTGGGCTACTGGTTCCAGTCCACAAAAGAGGGGATCAATTCCGCCCTCAGAATTACAGACCACTGTGTCTCCTTTCGCACATCCGGAAAACTATTGAAGGCGCTCTCTCTTAACTCGTTCTCCCACAACTACCCATCCATCCCTCTCAATACGGGTTCCAACCCTCTGTCAGCCCCCTACATGCCCTCATCGCAGCCGACTCCGCTATTCGCCAAAACCGCAATTGGATCGCGGTCCTCGACCTCACACAAGCCTAAGACAGAGTGGACCGCAACGTCCTCCTCCAAGATTGCTGCCGCTATTTCCCCCCATCCTTTCCCGCCATGCTCTCTGCGTGCTTAGGACCACTCCGCGTCCGAACGAAAGGAGACGCAACTGATACTACAGCTGTACTCCTGCTCGGCGTAATGCAAGGCTCACGTCTCTCCACGACTCTCTTTCTCCTATATATCAGTAACCTACCGGTCATCATCCACTTCATCCCCCGCACTCCTGTATACCTAACCTCTCCCTCCCGCTGCACACTTGTCGTCGACGACGCCCTTCTCCACTGTTTCTCCCTCCCTCTCCTGCAGTAGCTCTTGCATAGATTCGAAATCGGGCCTCTTCCCGTAACATGCTGTGGATACGACAGAAGAGTTCCCTCCTCCCCCTGCGCCCCCTGCACCCAACTGAGATCTGCACACTCGCTGGCCAGCCTATCTTCGTGTCGCAATCAGCGGTCTACCTTGGTACCATGCTGACCCCTGTTAGAATCAAGCCAGACGAGACCATTCGCTATGCGATAGCAGCCGTCACCGCCTCCACCTACCCCATCCGCTCTGCTGCACTCTCCTCCGATTCACGCCCGACCCACGCCAACCACTTGCTACATACTTTCGTTCGCAGCGGATACCTATATGCTGCGTTCCTATTTCGTGATATAACGGCTCTCTCAATTGCTGATGGAAACGCACAACGAAGGCTGTTTGCCACAATCCTCCGTATACGAGGCAACATACACCGAAAACATCTGGCCCGCCTCCGGTGTTTGTACCAAATCCTAGATCTCCCAACAGTACTGCTCTACCACGCCCATCGCTTCACCACCAAACTCCGCCAGCTGAGCACCTCTCCTCACAGCACACGTCGCCGCCTAGCCATTCGACCCCTCCAGCACCTCTCTACCTTCGCAACTGACACCATTGTCCACCGTACCATGAACATCCAGCTCGACACGGGCAACCTGGCCGACATACTTCCGCCAATCTTGGAACCCTCCTCCTTCTTCCCTCCCACTAACACCTACTTCCCGCCATCCGCCACCCGTATCCACTATCCGCGAAATCCCTACCTTTTTAACCTCTCATGTGCTTCATGGCAGCTAAGAAGACTCCTTCTTCGCTGGTTCTTGCAGTGGCCCCCGTTCTACCACCGTCGCTCTAGCACTCCACAAGGCAACCCCCATCACCTCCACAATTCTCTCAAACTTCTTCGCCATTCATCGCTCTCCCGTCAACAACTCTAAAGGCTTTAGCCCGTCCTCACTTCCTTCGTTATGTATTAGCAAGTTAGTGACTGAGAAGTTAGGGGCAGCCCCCAATGCTATGGCCCACGTCGGCCCCGTGTTGGGGGTCCCTTCTTCAATAAACGTTCATCCCACCTCCCAATGACCTCCCTGCTTTCGCAACAATCGACAGGGGGAAGTGCTGCGCGCGGTTCGTTTTTTTGAACTCTTCGAGACTTTGGATAGTTTGAATTTATCTTCCAAAAGTAAAACACCCTACTGTAAGGAGACGCGTCCAGTGTTTTGTGAGGATCCACGTGTACGCTACTTCTGCCCCTACTGCTTCCGACCACCATCGACGCAGTTTCCACCCTGAATTTGGTATGAGCGACGTATTATTTAGGTCGAACAGTGAAATCATCGCCAGTAAACTGCTCCATCGGAGAATCAAGCGCTGCACCCTTCAACGAGTCCCCTAAAGACTTTATGCGAGGCCAAACATATTGGAAACAGGCGCAGCTGGTGGCACTGACTACTTGGTCACCGATTAATTTGACGGCACGTTTGTGGGTCCACTCGCCCATTCTCATTTTAGAATGAGGACCCTCAAGCCGCTTTACTAGCTTAACCATAGCCCACACTGATAAGTTACTGAAATATCAGGAGTTTATGACCGGAATACCATGCAAAAGGCCGGTCCCCATTCTCATCTCAGCGCTCAGAGGTTGGCAACCGTAAGCGTTCCGAACTACCACGTAGGCGGCACGGAAGGCCGCCACCCGAGCCCCAGACTAGTTCTCTGGGGTAAATGATATTTTACTTGAATGACACTGCCGCGTTGATGGTAACTTCCGACATCATCCTACTCCTGGAATCAGCCTTCTTTGCTCCATTCCTTCTCCACTCCCCCTTATTTGGCAACAGATATTACAAAGACTCCTTTGCTACGTCTAACAGATCCCATCGCGCAAGTAAAACTACACATTAAGTCCAACCCAGGCGATTTTATTCCGCCATTGGTTGATGAAAGCAAATGGGGTAGCCTCCAACAGCAGTTCATGCCTTCCAATGGCAAATTATGTTCTCTACAAATCTTACCCCCATTTGCCTGCCACCATTCCTCCACATCCACTACTTTTCAAAGACTTCCTTTCCCCGTAGAGCTCTATGAAGGCCCTTTCTACCATCACATTCCATTCTACTCCTGAAACTACCTATAACTATCCAGGATCCTAGTTTCATCAGTCACCCTGATCCTTCAAGCCAACTAATCCTACGGCCGCCGCCGCCCTTTTCGCAGCAGGCCTCCTCATCAGGGCCCAAACTTGCTTTCTCAAGCGCTCTGCGCATCTCATACTATTCCAGAATGACCTCCCACCCTCCATTTCCCGTACGGAACATCTCATGAGACCCCATCCTCAGTTCGGTTGTCCCTCTGAAACGTATTTGGCGTAGTCTCTCAGTCGTTCTCTTTGATTCGTTGGCATTTTGCACGAGCCCTGACGTCACTCTTCCGAATCTCGTTTTTTTATAGTCCCAATGAAGCACCCAACCCTTCAGAAAGGGGGGACGTTTGGGTGTTTTACTCTTGGAAGGTATATACGATCTATGAAGTGATGAGCTGCGGTTTCTGCTAGCGAACAAGTCTCTATTACACAGTGGCGTAACAGAGACGTTGTTACAGCCAGCCAGCAAACAAGCAGCATTGGAGGTTACTGTCAATGTGGAGTGCCGCTGTAAAAGAATACCACTAACCTTCGAAAACCGTTCCATTGCGCGGGTGGCAACGGTTCTCGCGAGTTCCTTGACGACGGAGAACGCCGCCGGATGACAATACAATGTTAGCCTCGTCACCACGTATGCTGCAGTTTCTCGTTGCTCTGCACTACATCCTCAGTCATGCGTTCCATCAAGACGTGTATGCCTGGTAGCAAGCCATTTTATTTCTGGTACGTCATCAACTTGGTAGCTGCCGACTTGATCGTACGGTCAGTCGGTTGCATGTAAAATGGCACTCAGGGACGCCATTTCCAAAAAATATTTGGCTCAATACTGCTTTAGCGATCGGGACACTAGATTGTGGTGAGACTGGGCGCCCAGATGAGGTGACAGCGTAACCAAGACGGAAAAATTCATTCAGAATATTGTGTTGATGGTGACAGGATGCGGCGTGCGGACCCGCACTCACCACGGCAAAGCTGACGAGTTTGTGGGCAACTCCTTGCCTCCGCCACCAGTCGTACTACCAAAGCCAGCCTCACTCACTGGCGTGCTGATAATACCAATGTCGGGTATGACTCCTAGCGAAGGACGAAACCCTACCCCTCCCGCAGCGAATGATGTATGCTGAGAAAGAGGGCGTGAGGAAGATCCTGCCGAGACAGGGGGTACGCGTGGGGGCTCAAGATTTTGTACGAGAGCAGGCGGGGTCCCCGACCCGGTATCACAGGAACACTGGCATGATCTGTTCGGGAGGTTCCCACTAGGATTAGGTGGAGGAGATGATAATAACGGGTCGGTAATGGGCCGGGGGTCCAAACGGGTTTCGACACCGGGGAAGGATCAGTGTTTTGTCGCATGGTGGCGCCTGAGTTCAGTGCGGCTGAGGGTTGATGATCTGGGCGTGCTTGTTGGATAGTGCAATGGCCGTTGAAGTTGTAGTAGTCTGCGAGTGAAAAGTGTGGAAAGCAAGTCAGTGCAAGTCTCACTTGGGAATTTAGAATTCGGAGATAGCGGAGCAAGGATGATTATTAAACTCACGATAATGTTCGATGTAGGTAGTAACGGCCGGTAGATGAATGTGGGAGGCTTGATTGCGGCGATCATGCGTGGAAGTTGGTTGGTGATCGCTGGTGGGGTAAGATTCGGAGTGGAGAACTCGACAGGAGTAGGGTGGCGATCTGGTGACGGATGTGCTTGAGATTGGAGATGCGGATAAATAGTATGTTGGGAAGGAGGATTGGTGGTCAGTTGGGCGGAGGGATTTTCAAAGACTACTCGAGGGCGAGGGTCGGTCATGACAACGGACGAAAGTAGAAAAAGGAAAGAGGCCGGGGAGGAATAGACGAGTAAGTGTTCTGAAAAGGAGTGAAGTGGACGGCGTGGAATGATTTGAGTGGTAATGACGCAGAGAGTGTTCAAAGCAGGGGTGTGAGGTAGAGAAGAGGAAACGGATCAGGTTCGGTGGCTGCTCCGAAGCGGCAAAGCCTTAAATGACGTGGAGGTGCTATTGAATAGTCTTGATTGTTCTTTTGGGTAGGGATAAAGGTCGAGATATAGGGATCTGCTGGTAGGCGTGTAGGAGGTGGTTGCTAGGGTCCGTGTAAGGAGATAGAGTGGAGTAACGAAAGTATGAGTAGTGTGGAGGACGATTGAAAACGATGGTAATGATAATATTGATGAAGAGGAGAGGAGGAGAGGATGGATCGGGGGTGGGTGCGGACGTTGGAAAGAGTGACGGTTGGTCCGACGAAAAGAGGTAAAAGGAAAGCGAGAGAAAAGGGATAGATCTGAGCAAAGTGAAAGTGTCAGGGGCGAAGGCACGATACTGTCGTCAGGGGAAGGTAGCAAAACAACACAACACTTGACTTCGTCGGTGACTTGGTTACACCTTGGTCTGCTTGATGTGGAGGCTCGCCAAAGTATTGGATATCCCCTCAGATCATAGTGTGACGGGCGCCCACCCAATCTGTAGCACTGCCAATCAGTGGAAAGTATTGTACAAACGAGGTGCTTTCCATTAGATATGCATTGTGATCACATGGAGCTCGAAGCGTCCGTGCGATGTCATCTTTGATGGCGTCGCACGGACACTTCGAGCTCATTCTGTAAGCAAGGTCATTTACTGTAGTGTTACCCATCAGCGACGACTTGTCCCGCATAACGCATTAGCCGCGTGGATATAACCGACCACATCTTCCATGCATTAAAATAACCCAACATTTTCCCCTTACTGTACCCCGACCATATCTTTCAAATATCAAGCACCCCACATACCCCCCGACTTCGAAGTGTTGCACATACATATTACAGAGATAAAAACAAGCACCCCTGTACTACGATAAACAGTCATTGTCCTAACATACGAATGTTATCCGGGATTGCAGCCAATCTTTCTTTTCAACCATTAAAACAGCCAAAGTTTTCCCCTTTGTCCTAATTTGGCGTTAATTTGCAAAACTACTGGAAGATTTGCAAAGCTGCTGTGGGAATGGCGCCTGCAGTACTGCACTGTACTGTACTGTACAATTCTGTACAGTTCTGTGAGTATCCTTTTAATTCAAAGACTCCAGAATTTGACCTGTGCAGGTCTTATGTATGAATCCAAGCATTCCACGACATCTGCGCCCGCAGGTCGCAGCGCATCATTGTCAGTGGTACCGGTTATAATTTAAGGCAGCGCTTGCAATTGCGGGATTATGTAATCGCCGCAATGACGATGCTTCTCGCGCTCTACGAGTGTCGCGGCAGGGCCTGCGGTAACTGTACTTGGCGAGGTGTGGCGTTGAGAAGAAGGATGGGCAATTGTAATGTCGACAGAAATATCACTTATGTAAAGACAGCAGGCACACGGAATGTAGATGTTCATTCGTTTTGGACGGGACTCCAAATGAATAGAAGAATTGGTATCTTATACGGGAAGCGTATGATCCAAGAGCGTAGCGACGCCAATTTCCTAACAAAAGCGGGCGACAACATTGCGTAGGACGTTATGCCGACGAGTCTTGCCGTTTTAGTATTTTCAGATCAACGCATGTTGGCCGCTTGGATCCAAGACGGGAACGACGTCGGAAGAGCGCCGGGAGCACACCGCACAATGAGTGGATCCGAGGAATAGCACGATACCGAGACGGATAGCCAGGGAGACCTTCCTCGCATGGAAGGCCATGTACGTATCGCAGTGGGGATGAGGAAGCAAAGAGGAAACGGAAGAGGAGAGGGATGTGCGCACGGAGAGGAGCCGTGGTCGTTCGGTGCTTCTGCGGAGAAGGGTAACCTGTGAGCCCTCGAAGGCATGCGCTCAGTTGTCACCCCAGATTGGAGTCTTTCACTGGGGGCCGGCGAAGAACAGCTCTTGAAAAGGGCAATGGCCGTAAAAGACGAGGACAAATGCTGATGGCGGGAAGCTGGAGCCGAATAGCAAACTGAGGGACCTCTTCCAAGTGGTGGCCGTGAGAAGGGTCAGCAGGTCAGAGATAAGACGGTAAGAATCTATTAAAAATGCCGCGTAAGCCTCCTCGGTAATGTCCTACTTTTCCAGGAGACAGACACCCCTGATAGGGGTAAATCGGCGGGGGAAGAGATCCTCAGAACCGATTACCCTGAGAAGGAGGTGTTGCGAGCGACAAAAGTGCAACCGTGGCATTTTTGAACGAACAAAAGGGAGTGTATATACAAGAGAGTTGAGAAAGCGACAAGCAAGTATAAAAGGGCAGGGTCTACCACTGACGCTCTGCGACGAGCGTAAGAAAAAGTTTTCTTGGGTCTGAAGTTGACTCTCAACTTCCTACTACTCGGGACTTGGCTTGAAGTTGTCTGCCAACTTGCTTGACCTCTCCATGAGGAAGCAGTTTACTCAGCTTATATAGACTTTTGGCTGCCCCTAAAGTCCGAACAAAACTACAGAAGATACCAAGAAATACATAAAAATACTTTGTGTGGACAATATACTCTAAGCAAAAGATACTTAAAAAACTAACAATTAATTTGGTCCTCTTATTTCCCATTCTCTAAATCAGATCCAAACAACTCCTCTAAAATATCCATGCTGTCCAAGCAGTCCCCACAAATATCTGCGAATGGCTCACAGCTCTCTATTTCCCCATGGGAGATATCTAGACTACTAAATATATCTCCATCCGGTTCCATCGTGGGCACAACTTGATCCATACTCTCTATTCCAGGCCCAACCAGTCCAACACTTTCCATGCCCCCTGTTCCCTCATCCTACTCCTCCTCATCCTCTTCCTCCTCTTCCTCCTCTTCCTCCTCCTCATCCTCTTCCTCCTCTTCCTCCTCATCCTCCTCCTCATCCTCTTCCTCATCCTCTTCCTCATCCTCTTCCTCCTCTTCCTCCTCCTAATCCTCTTCCTCCTGAGCCTCGTACACTAGCTCAGGGGCTAACCATTCCTCAAAGGACTCCTCGCTCTCCTCCTCGACCTTCTCAGCCTCCCCCGGACTTACCTCCCTCGCTTCTTCTTCTATGAAGAGGCGGCGAACGAACTCGATGATTTGCTTCTTTGTTTGCCGCCGGATGTAGTCGTCGGCATCGGTTGGCCCGTAGGCGGCGAGACGAAGGCCATTGATGGGACGGGAAGGGCGGTTTTTGGAAATAGGGACAGAGGGGCGAAGGTTGTTCATTGTGATAGACGTTGGGGAACGGGGGCAATGTAGGGTGTTTTGGGTGTGTGGGGGAGAGGAGTGATGAGTAAAATGATCGGGGGCATTTGGAACTTAGAATAAAGGGGTTTAAATAGGCTCCCGGGGCAGGTTCTATAGATTAGGAATAGGTAAAATAAATCTGCAAGGGATTTTGCAGTAGTGCATTTGTGCCCTTCTTCTCAAAAAAAGGCGAATTTGGAGGAGGAGGTAAGCTTAAAGGGAAAAGGGACTTGATTCGGGGTCGATTCAGAGGGTTAAATACAGTATAAAAATATCTAGATAAAATGGAAGTAAATTTGGAAATGACGGTGGGAGAAGTTAGAGGCGAGATCGTTGTAGGTTGCTGGATGACACGAGGGGAGGACCATTTCCTGTATTAAATGAGGGGAGGACCATTTTTTGTATTACAACCCCATTTAAAAGGGGAGGGAGGCCTCGAGCCAGACCTGATCCGAGGAGGGCAATTGCAATTTGTGGAACGCTTCCCTCTGCTTGTGATCGCAGCTGGCGGCGAGTACCGCAGATTGAGTGGGGAGAAGCGTACGTATCATATCCTTAGAGGCGTTTGCATAGGATAGGAGAAGGTAGAAAGCCCTCTTTGCATCGTCCAGAGCTCGGCGAGATTGGAGGACTCAGTCCACTGTGGTTTGACGCTCTGCTAAGAACTCGGAAAGAAACGTTTCCGAACCAATTGGAGATACCAGCACAGCAAAACCGAGGGGGAAAGGATAAAGACAGGGAAGTGGAAAAGGAATGTGGGCGGCGGAGAAACAGCAAACCTTGGTTTTTGAAAGGGTCAGATGAAATACGAGTGGACTCCGGTCGACCTGGATGAGTCGGATTGCGGCAGCAGCTTAAGAACCTGGAAGGAAAATGTTGCCGTCATCTGCATACCATGCATTCAGAGCAGGTGAGAACTTCTCCTGTAACGTGACCGAGGGACCGAGTGAGTCCTCTTGCTGAGTGCTCTCGGCGCTACGGAAGTAGTAGGGTCTCCTGCAAACTTCAGACATTACCGAGGCTGCATATGCAGCATCTGTAATTGATTCTTTTCGACTTATATCCGACCTGCTTACTCATTCCCAGGACCGCCACTTGGAAGAGATCCCATTCTTCCATCTCGCTCTTATCCTCCCGCTACCCGCAGCTGTCTTCTTTGCTTACAGCTACGGCTCTTTTCGAGCGTTGTTCATCGCCGGTCCCCGGCGAAAGGCTTCAGTCTGCGATCACAACTGAACTCATGCTATCGAAGTCCGATAGGTTGCTCTCACCCGCGGCAGCCCACGACCGAGCACGGCTCCTCTCCGTGCGCACACCCTCCGCATCGTCTGTTATCTCTTCGCTTCCTCACCCCCACCGCGGTACGTACATGTCCTCTTCTGTGTGGAAAGAAGCTCTGGCTCTATGTCTCGGCATCGCGCTATTCCCTGGATCTACTCGCTGTCCGGTCTGCTCCCGCCGCTCGGCCGACATCGCACCCGTCTTAGATCCAAGTGGTCAACACGCGTTGACCTGCAAATACGAAGACAGAATGACTCGTCGTCATCACATCCTCCGCAACGTTCTTGCCCGCTACTGCAAGGAAGTTGGGATCGTCGCCCTCGTCGAGTATCCGCCTCTCTACCAGGTTCCCAACTCATCTGGGCATTCGGAGTCCCCCGCGCTACAAATGGACATTCACATACCCGCTGCATACAGTCTTCACAGTACCGATATCGCCGTCGAGGTTACTGTTGCCCACCCCTCCGCACGCCGCCACATTTCGCCAACTACGGTTACAGCAGGCGCTGCTGCAACACTCACAGAGCGCGAGAAACATCGTCATTACGGCACTTACTGCAACTAAAACGATATCCTCCTCTCCGCCGTCGGGATTGATATCTATGGGGCCTTGGGCGACGGCGGCAAGGGATTTTTCCGTCGCCTTGCTTCCTTCGCTGCTTCATGTCGCGGTTCCTCCCCTCATCAGGAGCTCCGAGACTTCGTTACTCGTTTTTCTTTTAGTCCCCAAATAACGCAGGTTTCTACCAGCCACCCGCATCCGTAGTTAATTTATGAATACCCTCCGCACGCCTCTGTGCGACATTGTACAACCAATAAAGATCTACCACCACGTAAGGACCAAAAGCAAGCTCTGTAGGGACACCGTAACAGTAGTGAGCCCAAAGTGCAAGACCTTTGGCAAAGCTTTGTACGCTTTAAGAATGCGCAGGGGGAAAATGTGATTGATAGTATTGTGAACGTCAATAAGACCCAACACGTGTATGTAGACCTCGATGCGCTGGGGAAGACGACACGCGGAGTGAATGATCGCATTGGTACCGTTATTGGCGCCGATCTTTAGCTGATATGGCAAAAGGTATGAAGCAAAGGGTATGAGGGAAGGGTGGCCAGGAATTGTGCTCTGGGTGAAACAGAGAAGGAGGCCTGGTGCAACAAAGACATTGTTACACCGGGAGCCCAGAAATTATGGGCCGGAAGAAACGCCCGACAGCAATAGGACGGATTCCGCCGTTTGGTTTCGCCAGCGAAGTGGGACGGCCTCCGCAGAAGTACAGGTGGCATGCGGCTGGCAGTTCGACGATCAAGCATAGGTTGAGAAACTTTTTTAGAGCATGAAGGTTATCTCGACCGGGCTGAGCCCCCCTGAAGGGCAGAGTAACATTCGCAGGAACACTGGGGACTGACCATTGGCCCAAGCAGCTGTTGAAGGGTCCAAATTATAATTAGCACGGCGGACGTGCGAGACAGAGAACTTGAGGGGTAGTGGCAAACGGTAGGGGGCTCGGGGCGATACGACTGAGCGGCACAAGATGGAGAGAAGCCGAGGACTGAATGGTAGCTTCACTGGGGGAGAGTTGGGGATAAACTTGGATATTGCCTGCGGTGGCCCGGAAAGGTCTACCCCGGGAGAGGTCACGGCGACATCAGCGAAGGGCCGCGTCCGGGTAGGCGAGGGCTGGAGGGATGGAATCGGAGAGGAGAGGGCGGAGGTGAACATGGAGGTAGCCCTGCCGAGGAGGTCATACTAGATGCGAAGGAAGCCATGCGGATGTGGTCAACGTAGATGGAGCAATTTTCACGGCGGCGGCGGACAAGAGCGCTGGGAAGATCGTGTCGAAAAACCAGCTTCAGGAAGGCAAGAAGGTCCAGGAGGGCCAGAATCGTGACCTCTGTCGATGGAGCGGGTATAACTCGGAACAAGCCCGCGAAATATAAGTCGTGAGCCGCGGCCTGGACTGGACGAGGAATGTAGGTGGGAGCAGGGAAGGGAGCGAAAGGGAGCGAACGGAAGGTTATAAGTGACGGACATAGATCCGGTACTTGGGATATGGTTGGCGGGTAGGGAGCAGTTCGGGACCTGGAGGAACATGAAACGTGATTTACGGAAGGGGGACTCATGCTTCAGGATCCAAGTTGGCATCAGAGGGAGGGATGTGTTCAAAGGGGACTACATGGGTTGGTATCAGATGGTGTAGCAGGGAGCGGAAGGGTGGAAGATGGGGCATTGGGGGCAACGTCCGTAATTTAGCCGTCCATTTGAGGCGGAACAGAGTCATTATGAGTTTGGCGGCGTTAAATCCAACTGTCGCTTCTGCTTGGAGAGGCAGAGGAACGATTTATGCAATATGTGCAATCATTTATGCAAAATTTGCATAATTTTTGACAAGTGGAACTTGGCCCATTGTTCCCTAGGCTATAGAATACTTCCTGCAAATTCATTGGCTGATAAACCAACTAATTCAATTCTATTGACGAGCAGGTTACACGTGAAATATTAATAGTGTTGTAAAGGTTGACTATGGGCTATTTTAGAGGACAGAAAGTTGTTTTTAGGGTGAATATACGTATGGTACGGTACTGTAAGTGCGTAAGGAGTCTACTGTACTTTACTGCACGAGAGACTGCACGAGTGATATGCTGAGGTAAGGTATGTACACGTATATATGGTGGCAGTTGTGTAGGTGATGTACACGTAGTATAGCTATTGGTGAAAACCTTTGGTGCAGTGATGTACACATACTGTACTACTGTTACATGAGGAACTGTACTTCGTACTGTACATTGTACTGTACCTAGTGCTGTACTACTTACTGTACTTGATTTCGTACAATAGGAGTCTGTTATGGCTATACTGTCATGACTCCTAGAAAGAGGTGTTTGATTTTATATTGTGTATGAAGAAAATGGTTATGATTATGGTTTTATCCAGCTGCATCCAAAATTCAGTTACATGATTCTATAATGCGTATGACGTTTCCAGTTATGATTAAGGATTGTCTGACTGCATCCAAAATCCGCTACATGATTCTGTAATGCGTATGAGCTTTCTAGTTTTGATATTGCTTTGTCTGACTGCATCCAAAAATCAGTTGTGTGATTCCATCATACGTATGACGTTTCTAGCTATGATCATGTTTTGTCCGACTGCATCCAAAAATCAGTTATGTGAATCTATTATAAGTGTGGCGGATTGAGTCCGTTATTTTGGCACAACGGAAATCGGTTCTGATGAGTTTGCAAAAATATGGTGCTGTATTGATGTGTGTATTGGACCAAGCTGTTTATCTACTGAATGTTATTACCGGCCAATATTTTATAATCCGCTTAAATGACTCAGTTTGGGGGATTTTGTTAATGGACGCAGAGGGCTAGTGAGTAGTCGTAGGTTGTACTTAAGGTCAAAATTTTAGAGTACTAAGTAAATTCTGGGCAGCCAAGCCCACAACTTCACCCTTCCAGCAAAATACCTCACTCTTTCCGATTCCTATTAGGTTATGGGCCAGTTCCACACCGTTTCTATCTCTGAATCCCGAAAGTCGCCCTGTGTTGTTGCGTTGTTTCACTTTTTCTATTTCAGTCTCTTGATTATGTCTACTCGTTCTGGTAAGCTACTTGAATAATTCCAATTCTTTGCACATCTAAGTGATTCTCTTTGCACCTTTTGGTTGGTCTAAAGACTCATAATTCCAAAAACTATTAGTGACCATCACTTCCACTTTTGTGCCTGCTTTTGCTTGGTTGTGGTAGACTGTGAATTAGCCCTGGTGCCCCGAGTACCCAGGTCTGCGACAGCTAGGACTTTGGCATCTGTGGGAGGGCAGTTGTGGAATCGATCGAAGTACTCGAGCCAGAAGGACCCCCGCCAAAGACGCCCGCGCTTCCTCGGTCCAGGGGAAGGTATAGGACCCCTTGTAAGTCATTACCTCTCGATAAGCCAATAAAGAAAGTTCCATGCCTCTCGGCAAAGATATCTAAAGCCATTCCCGACCGAGTTGCCAAGAAGGAACTAAAGGCTAAACGAAGAGTCCCAATGAGGAACAAGAGGTATGAAAAGCTCTGTGATACTAGCTGCAATAGCGCACAGAATTATACGATCACATCAAGTCTAGGGATCATAGGACTAGGGATAAAAACAAGAAAAAGACCCCTAGGTGTACTGCTCGTGATATAGTGTTTGATTCTTACGAGGTTCTAAAGCACCACTAGAACGGGAAGGAACACTTGAAAGTAGTTTTGTCTCAGAGAACTTAAAAGTATCCATTTGTTTGTTTGAAGCGACGTCTTTGGCCTTTGCTTTAGTTGAGAGATTCGTGTGCTGTGTTCTTTTAGACTTGGGCTTTCAACTACAAGGGACTATCGGTCCCCGGCTTGGGATCTTCGGACAGAACATTAGGACCTATAAGTTATTGCAATGAGTAGCAGAGAATATCAAGGAGGAGGGTGTGTAAAGATCAAGAAGCTCACAGATACCAATTTGTACGTGTGGAAACAGAAGATTCAGCTCCTGCTGGCCCTTCGCGATGTCGAACAGTACATTACTGATGAAAACATTCCTTAAGATGAACAATCTTGCACTTACAAGGCTTGGAAGCAAGGGAATCGAAAGACTCGGGCCATCATCGGCCTCTTGCTGTCTTATGATCACCTGGACCATGTGAGTGATGCTGTCTCAGCTAAAGAGATGTGGGACGCCATCTTGGAATTTTTTGAGCGGCACACATTACTGAATAAACTGGCGGTCCGGAGAGACTTCTACACGGTCACCATACTAGATAATGAGAAGGTGTTACCATAATAGGAAGTGTTCGACATCTAGGAGCTCGCCTAAAGTCAACAGGAGTCATTACTGATGACAAGGAAATGGCTATGGCAGTTTTCAATGGTCAATCGCAGAGGTTTCAAAATCCCATTGTATCGCTTGACGCTATTGGATCCGAAGATAAAACGTTCGGAGTAGAATATGTAAAACATCGTCTGCTCCAAGAGGAGCAACGTGCATTGATGAAACTTGTTAGAAGGCAGACTCCGCCAAGTGCTGCCATTATTGGGCAGATCCCTGAGTCAAGACGTGTTTCGACGTTGACATGCACCAACTGTGGTCAAAATGGACACTTCGCTGCCCGCTGCTGGGAAAAGACATCAACGGAAGGCGACCGCCGCCACCTGGCCGTTTCCAAAGTAGAAAGTCACAGAAGCCTACAGCGATGATTGCTCAAGAGAAAGGTAATCCGGAAATTAATGAAGTCGAGTACATATGTCTGATGAAGAAGGTAGATAACGCTCGTATCAACGTAACGTCAAACACTTGGCTTATCAACTCTGGATGATCCGCTCACATGAAATTTGACAACAGACTATTCTCTGACTACAGATATCTCTCAAACAGTTGCGAAGAAATGGAAACGAAAGCGTGTGCAGTACTAGCTGGAGTCCGGACCGTCCTCATTGATAAAAAGAACAGGGAATTGTGAGGGATGAGGAAAGAGAATGAAAAGGAATGTAGGGAAGGAGTGCAGGTGAAGAAAGGAAATAGAAAGGAGATAGAACGGTAAGGGTGAGGTTGGTGTTGAAACCAAAGGCAAGTCCGTACCTCTTCTTTACTTGGATGAGCTATTAGACTACAACTATATACTGTTTGCCGGCACTCACTTCGGCTTTGTGAAAGCAAAATGAAAGTAGCAAAATATACATTTGCAGTACTATCTTTGTTGATCCTATAGCCTACCCAAGCCAAGATGCCTCAGAATCCCTCATTTGCATGCGCGGAAATTCATAATTACCAATATTCAAAACGTGTGTAGCATTACGTTCATGCTAGCCATGCACGTTCTGTTACGTAAACATATAATAAAACAGTCAATCCGTGAATTATGCCTTACGTACCCCGCCTATGCAACTGTAATCTCTCGCCCTGTAACAAAACTCAAAGGCGGGAACTCAATATATCATGAGAGTAGAAAACAATTTTCGGCGGGCTTGTCTCACTTTGCTACGTAACAGTACGTAAATCTCATGCAGGCCGTTCAACGTGAATTAAGCCTTACGTGCCATACGTGCAATACTGTAGAAGCAACGTGGCTGCATCAGCATAATTTGGCTGCCTACTTGTGCAAGAGTGATTTGTACGCAGCCAGTATAATGAGTATAGTGTAAGCCTTATGCAGCCAGTCCAGGCAACTATAGGATAAATATAGAAACCACTGTTTACTTGTACACGTACGAAACCTACAATAACGTACACGTAAGACACAGAGGAGACCGTACACGTATGACACATAGGAGAATGTACACGTATGACACACTGGGTGCAGTATTTTGAGCCTAGATCTATTCTAATAGAGACAAACCATCAACCAACCATAACATGCCAAGTGTCAGAATGCTCCACAGTAATCAGCTCGAATATCTCTACTTGTAGCGATATGAGTGTTACGGAGGCGTATCTAGCACCTAATCAGAGGGCACAATACCAAGTGGCTTGAAAATGTCAAAATGCGCCGTGATTTTGAATTGCCCGAAAATGGGCTTTCGTCCCAGGCAACTTTCGGTTTGGCCCATTTTACATATGTCATATGTGTGCACACAGAAGAAGGTTGCAACTCGCATTTTCATGATACAAATGTACCCGTGTCCAGGTGGCACTTAAAACCCATGGGATCGCATCCATTCTATCACTTTTTCAACAGTCAGAATATTTGAGGCCTCCAAACGTGGGACTAACTTCCATGTTTTGTTCCGAATGATCGATTCTCGCTCGAACTCGATAGCGAACTTCCAAAAGCCTACGTCCAGACCTGTCGCCGAGTGTCGGTACGAGATGTTGACAACATTTGTGACGAGAGCCGTGTCAATATGGTTCAAGGATATATTGGACCTCAACCAAGCATTTGGGGCCCTTCGAATCCTCTCAGATCTCCGTGGAGCTACATATACATCAGGGGGCTCAGGGATTTAGTTATCTGTGCCAACGTTTTCGGCGACCGTCGGGTCGTTTCCAGCATTAGCCCGGTCATCGCCTTGTCCCTGAATATCTTGTCTCGAAGCTGTAGCCATCTCGGCTGTGTCCAGTGAAGGAAGCTGAACTTGATCATCCTGTTCAACGCCAACCCCTATAAGATCCTCATCGGAGCTAATTGCAAGGCAGTCATCTCATTCCTTTTCATTTATTTCGGAGTTGCAGGTTTCGCTCTCATTGAATCTGACATCTCTGTAAACAACTACCTTGTGTAATTCAGGATCCCACAGTTTATAAGCTTTGCGGGCTTCCGCATATCCAAGCATAATTGCTTCCCGTGCTCGGTAGTCGAGCTTACTCAACTGGCTTGCCGGGATGGTGTACCAACATTTACTTCCGAACGTACAAAGGTGCGACAAATAGGGCTTGCGCCCGTACCAGATATGATGCGGGGTTGTGTGGCTTGGAAGTGCGCGAGTTATAACTCTGTTTCGAATGTATACAGCAGTCGCCAGAGCTTCGGCCCAGAGCTGTTTTGGCAGACACTTTGCATGTAGCATTGACCGAACCAGACCCATCAGAGTTCGGTTCAGCCGCTCAGAAACACCATTTTGTTCAGGTGACTCACTGCACTAAGCTCACGTTTTGTTCCGCACGCTGCAAGATAGTCCTTGAATGCAGTGGACGTATATTTCTCCACCTCGATCTGAACGAGAAATACCAATGCGGCGCCCAGTATGGGCTTCGCTACGAGCTTGGAACAGTTCATATTTATCAAAGAACTCTCATGTTTTGCATCATGTAGACGGTAACCCAGGAGGAGTGATCGTCTGTGAAAGTCACAAAGTAGCGTGCTCCTCCAACTGAAGAAACCTCCATAGGTCCGCAAACGTTACTGTGAACAAGATCTAATATTGCTTCAGCTCTACCACTCGTACGTTTCTTCGGCACTGCAGAACGATGAGCCTTTCCATGAACGCATGATGTGCATACTTCAGATGCACTCGAGCCACTGATCTGTACGCCGTCTACAACATTGTTCCGTACCATGGATGCAATGCCCTCTTTGCTTACATGAGCCATTCTCTCGTGCCATGTTGAGAGTGTGGTGACATTCGCAGAGTACAAGGTTGATACCTTATCATTCGGTATCTTTTGGACTATTTCGATGGCATAAAGAAGGCTATCGCACAGCATTTTTTCAGTTGCCCCAACTTTCCCATTCTTTGTCATCTGCATAGATTTGTTCTCAAATACAGTTTTGGTCACTTCTATGTCCGCTTTGCCTACAGAAATGAGAGAGTATTCGAAAGTAGGAACGTGGACAACATCTCGCAGAATGTACCACTTTCGATAACCATCCACTAGTAGGGTCAGCTCCACGTCACCTCGCCCAGCAATCCTAGCCCGGGCTATAGTTCCCATTTCGACTGAACCTGTAGAGAATTCGGTATAACTCGTGAAAACACTCCTATCGTATGTCATATGGGAAGTACATGCTGAATCTGCGTACCAGGAGGAAGTTCCGGCCTAAATTACGGCCTGTTTAATTCGTGACATTAAGCAAACGATTTCACTCTCATCTATGCTGTCCTCACTATCAGCTGGAGGATGGGAATAAGTCGAATCAAATACATTTGCACCTACGAACGCCTGCTAATCTCCTCTCGTACGATTCTTCTCGTTCCGATGACTATTAGATCCTCTGCCACTACGAGACCCAGGTGGACGATAGCCCCTCGGCGCTTCCGGGCGCTTACCGTTCACATCTTTGCCCCAGCATCTGTCAGCGGTATGACCGGAATGACCGCAGTTCGTACAGTGCAGCTGTCTAGCATTACCTCCGTAGTCATTCGGACGGGCACTGGATATGAGCGCCGCATTGGATTTTGTACCTTTTGACTCTCTCATTTGAGCACGCTCCTCTTCCTGCAACAACCGGCTCGTCCAAATTCCAAAGTAAACACCCTGTCCTCATTTCCGAGCGCATCCAAGGCAACGATGAGATTGTCGAACCGAGGTGGCAATCCATTAAGCACAGCCATGGCTATCTCTTGGTCATCAATAGTCACATCCATGGATTTCAGGGTCGCTGCTAGCTGCGTCACACGGTTAGCATACTGCAAAACTCTCTCGTTACCGTCCATAGCCGCGGTGTAAAACGGCGTCGATCTGCAAGCTCATTGAGGAGTGTGTGCCTTTCACACGTTTTGAGAATAATAGTCCACATCTCCTTTGCAGTTGCCGCAGCGCGCACATGCTCAAGGTGCTCATCAGAAAGGGACAACCCGATGAGCGCCCGTGCTTTGAGGTCGGCCCGAGTCCATGATTTGAAAGCCCCATCATGGGATTCTTCAGGCGGGTCATCCACAGTATAGTCATCAAGCTCCAGGAGGGCGATAAGAAGCTGCACCTTCTGCTTCCAAACATGGAAATTATTGTTGGTGAGCTTTTCAATTCGAACTCCGCCTCCGCGATCGTCCATGACTACGTTCTTATCCAAGACCCTTTGCATCTGAAACCTCTATTACCACGTATGCAGTGAGTATGCAAAGTTCTCTGTTCAGATATCCCAAGCCGGCGACCGTTAGTCGCTTGCCACGGCAAGCCTTTCCCTATAAGAAGTTTGCAGGGTTTACTCAAAGACACGTGGTGTTTAATTTCCAACTATTTACCTCTTTAGTTTTCCTCCTCTTTACCTCTTACCACCTCTTTATTTGTGCCTTGGGGCGCTACCCCTGTATATCGCCAGTGCTGGTATTTCAACTTTCAGCGCGATCCGTGTGAGACGTGAGCACAGCAACTTTTTCTGTAGACGGCCAGGAATTTTCAGCCACTACCCCCGAAAGGTCCCCGCAGCAAAGGGTGTCTCACTAAATCACAGTCTTTCCGTACTAACTGAGCCGCGTTTCCTTCCGGACTGTGTTGCTTGACTTCCGTCGTACTCGTGTGAAAGCACTCAAGGTCACCAATGAGCCTCGTCCTTCCGTGCACAGCACGTATCTATACCTCAACAGAAGTATAGCCAACAGGTACCAAAATACAAGTGCAGAACACTAGTACCTGGTATGCTACCAGAGTAAGGAATTAGAAACGGTCGTTCCCTCTCCGACCACGGGCGATGGTCTTTCGCGTACGTATCGATCGTTCAAGCGAGGAGCGTCTCTGTCCCGACGGCGCGCAAAAGGGCCACTGCAACGGACCGACTCGGCTGGTACACCGTGATTCCCACCGGGAATCGGGCTCAGTCTTACGACTTCTGATAACTCGCGTTATCAACCGCGTGGGTTTGTATGGTACGGTCAGTCCAACTCGCGTTACACAAAGGCACTGTTCTCAAAAGAGTACAGCCGGTGAGAGGATCACAAACCGATTGCCAGGACCACGATTCGGCAAGAGATTCGGACAAACTTGGGCGGACCCTCGGCACTCTGTCTTTTTCTTTTCCGTTGCCGTGAAGGCTTTCCAAGAGTGCAATTGGTATCAACAACCAGGCCTAGATTCCTCCTCAAACAACAAGGCCAATACTTCCAAACAATAAACTCGAGCTGATGAATTGTCGAATGACCACGACCACCACAAAAGAGACAGAAAACAAATCCAACAAACAATGACCAGAGCAATGACACCAAAAAGCACTCAGAATCCTAACAAAGAGTGCTTGACAACACAAAATAGGTCTCAACAGCAGTAGAGCACAAGCAATGAATGCTCTAGTCTAACAACAATAGTAACCACAAAAATACTCAGGATCGACACACAGAGTGCTTGACAGCCTTAGAATATGTTCTCACAAACAAAAGATTCCAACAAAACACAATGATAACCACAAAAACACTCAGGATCCACACACAGAGTGCTTGACAATCACCAAATGGGTCCCAACAACGACAAGAACCCAATAACAATAACCAAGAAGCAACAAGTGACAACACCAACAGCACCAACAATACAGAGAAAGCAATTACCTCAACGTCAACGTCAACGGTTGAGGGATGGATCAAGCGGAAAGAGCGGTAGCGTGGGCTGGGCCCATAACCTGTTGAAAAACATTAACCACTGAGCCACATGCGCTGGCTCTCCTGTGCCACTGAATGGACCACAACATTTATATATCAACACCCCCCTCGCTCACAGGCACTACCACAAGATGCTTGTCGAGGGGTTCAGGGCTTACACAGAGCATTGCAGGAACGCTCATGACAAATGTCCAACTCAGTGCACCCAGTGGGGTTCGAACCCGCGACCACAGCGGCAACGTCAACTGGGCCCATAACTTGATATAAGAAACAGGGAATTGTGAGGGATGAGGAAAGAGAATGAAAAGGAATGTAGGGAAGGAGTGCAGGTGGAGAAAGGAAACAGAAAGGAGATAGATCGGCAAGGGTGAGGTTGGTGTTTAAACCAAAGGCAAGTCCGTACCTCTTCTTTACTTGGATGAGCTATTAGACTACAACTATATACTGTTTGCCGGTACTCACTTCGGCCTTGTGAAAGCAAAATGAAAGTAGCAAAATATACATTTGCAGTACTATCTTTGTTGATCCTATAGCCTACCCAAGCCAAGATGCCTCAGAATCCCTCATTTGCATGCGCGGGAAATTCATAATTACCAATATTCAAAACGTGTGTAGCATTACGTTCATGCTAGCCATGCACGTTCTGTTACGTAAACTATAATAAAACAGTCAATCCGTGAATTATGCCTTACGTACCCGCCTATGCAACTGTAATCTCTCGCCCTGTAACAAAACCAAAGGCGGGAACTCAATATATCATGAGAGTAGAAAACAATTTTCGGCGGGCTTGTCTCACTTTGCTACGTAACAGTACGTAAATCTCATGCAGGCCGTTCAACGTGAATTAAGCCTTACGTGCCATACGTGCAATACTGTAGAAGCAACGTGGCTGCATCAGCATAATTTGGCTGCCTACTTGTGCAAGAGTGATTTGTACGCAGCCAGTATAATGAGTATAGTGTAAGCCGGATGCAGCCAGTCCAGGCAACTATAGGATAAATATAGAAACCACTGTTTACTTGTACACGTACGACACCTATAATAATGTACACGTACGACAGAGAGGAGACAGTACACGTATGCCACATAGGAGACAGTACACGGGTGCCACACTGTGTACAGTATTTTGAGCCTAGAAGAGAGACAAACCATCAACCAACCATAACATGCCAAGTGTCAGAATGCTCCACAATGACCAGCTCAGATATCGCCACTTGTAGCGATGTGAGTGTATGGAGGCGTATCTAGCAGCCAATCAGAGGGCAGAAACCAAGTGGTTTGAAAAATGGCAAAATGCGCCGTGATTTTGAGTTGGGCGAAATTGGGCTTTCGTCCCAGGCACCTTTCGGTTTGGCCCATTTTACACGTGTCATAAGTGTGTACACCGAAGAAGGGTGGAACATGCATTTTCATGCTACAGGTGTACACGTGTCCAGATGGCAACTAAAAACCATGGGATCGCATGCATTCTATCACCTTTTCAACAAAGCTGCTCACAGTAAATCACATCGAGTGCCAAGAGGAGGGTAATACTGCATTGACAATGTCGACGTCGAGAGGCAAAAAGCCACCAGTAGGAATGGGAACTCGAATATTGATACTCGCAAGGCTCTTGCAGCTTCCATTACCGAACATAAATGTTGCAGTAGAGTGTTTAATATGGAAATCCTGTCCAAACATGGGGCAATAAGCAAGGGCTTGCCGATGACCAATAATGGACTTAGAAGCACCACCATCTAAACAGGCACCCTTGAAATGCCACTTACTATAGCGAGATCCAGATCGGAGCGGGGAGGTGTTGAGTACATAGGAAACCTGATAAATGCGGTGGTGACGGGAGTCGGGAGGGCGGCATAAACGACGACGGCAGACAATGAGAGCAGCATGAATACGTCGAAGGTAGCCACTTATAAACCGGCGGAGAAGGTCCAGAGGCTTCATGGGCCTGGAGATCGGCGCTTGGTGCCACTTAAGCTCGAACTAAAAATCTGCATCATCGGCATCGAAAGAAAGCGCAGCATCCTTAGCAGTGGCGGAGACGGAGTCGAGGATGCGAACAGCCGCACGGTTGTCATCGTCAAAGCGAACATGGTTGACAGCAGAATCAGAGGTGTCCTGGTCGCAGTCGGAGGCAGAGGAAGAGCCGTCAGTGTCGGATAAACCAGCATGCCCATCAATCGCGGATGATTGCTCTCGGTCTGTAGCCAAAAGTACTTCAGCAATCTCCATGAAGGCATCAGCAATCTCCATGAAGGCATCAGTAAAATACGTGCGGGACTTACGGTCGGCACGGAACTGGGCACAGTTCTGGGCAACATGCTCAAGGGTAATAGGAACAGGGCAACCCTTAACACGACAACAGGCTTTGCCACAGTTGAAGCATGTAGATTTGCTAGAACCGGAGGAAGGGTAGAGGTGCGTTGAGGGTTACGGCCATACTTTGCTCCGGCTTCTCCGTAGTTCACCTGCCAACAGGACGGGCGGAAGCTTGACCGGACAGAGAGCGAGGCACTGGAAGACGCAGACGGGGAAAATTCATGCCATTTGTTTGAAATTTTTCGAGGGTCGTACGATAACGTAAATATGACATCTTCATTACCTCGTGATTGGTTGAAACCATAAGTGCCAATTCCCTGTCTTGGTCAGCCTGTTACAAGAAGGACCCTTTATGGAAGTCATCCCGCAGTTGGGAGCGGGCCATCGGGGCTATTCTTACTAAATCTTTAGTAAGCTCTTTAAGGGTCTGACGTTCAGAGCATCCATCCTTTTCGTAGTCAGCCAGCTTGAGAGATCGAAGTATTTCCGTCACGGCGTCCATTTTGGACTCAGATAAGTATGCCTCGTTAAGCATTGCCATAGCAGCACCCCAGCTCTTAGCTTTGTCATGAACCTCACTGTAGTAAAACTCTAAAGCTTCATCTCGTAAGATATGACGAATAAACTGCAGTTTCTGTGTAGCTGATAAGCCAGCCTCTTCACAAACGTGCATGTAAGATGTGAAACGAGGAGGCCAATTCTCTTCTAAAGCTCCAGAAAATTTATCCGAACTGTTACGAAAGTTAGCTGTGAAAATCTTACACAAGTCGGCATTCAGTTTCTCAGAAACGTTACTTCTGTTAGGTTTATTTATCTGGCTAAACAGGTTACGATCATTATTAACACTGGGCGAGTGGGCCGTAGGTGTTAAGATGACATCTTCTCCGCGTTTGACGGCATCATAACGGGCCAATGCTGCTTCACAAGCTTGCTTGTTGGTGTCATAGAACAATGCACATATCACAAGACGGGGAACAAGACTGCCAGACTTGTCAGTCGGGGGCAGGCAACATCCCTTGACTCCAGAAATAAACGCATGCGCTTATAAATCTCGCGGTTAATGACGACATCTGGGTGAAAGAGATCATTAGAAGTCATATCTTCATTGATCAAGTCCTTCAGAGAACTGCCTTTGAGTGACGGGTCGCTCTCGTAGGCAATACATAGGTTACGAATTCCAATCTGTCTCCCATTGGAATGCTGCATTCTACGCCAGACACGGCTCTGAAGGTTGGTCGGAAGCCTTTCAGTCAATTCAGCTATTTCCGTGGCACTGCCGGCATTTTCTAGCTCGGAGAAACGGTTAGTCGTGTTACCCACACTTGTCCTATTCGCGAAGGTCGATCAAATGTAGTACGATCCCTTGTCACAGGACAGGGTAGCTCACAGGAGCAAGGTAAATGTTCAAGTCAGAACGAGTTTACTGTTGTAGATTAGAGATGATCATAATGATCCCGGACTACTCAGCTGTGCGTTCCGCATGGTTGTACTTAATACCAAATTCGAAGAACTGTAGGTTAAACGCTAGAATGCATTTGCAGTGCATTGACACTCTTGGCTTCATATTAAGTAGGCGACGTTTGAAGGGACACCTGAGACGGTAGAGGTTGACAGATCACTGATCTGATCGAATTCATTGACAAGTTGCAACTTTCTTCTGTGCGCACACCTATGAAACCGGTAAAATGGTCCAAACCGAGAGTTGCCTGGGACGAAAGCCCATTTTCGGGCAACTCAAAATCACGGCGCATTTTGCCTTGGTATTCTGCCCTCTGATTGGCTGCTAGATACGCCTCCATACCCCTCATATCGATACAAGTGGCGATTGCAGAGCTGATCATTGTGGAGCATTCTGACACTTGGCATGTTATGGTTGGTTGATGGTTTGTCTCTCTTCTAGGCTCAAAATACTGTACACAGTGTGGCACCCGTGTACTGTCTCCTATGTGGCATACGTGTACTGTCTCCTCTCTGTCGTACGTGTACATTATTATAGGTGTCGTACGTGTACAAGTAAACAGTGGTTTCTATATTTATCCTATAGTTGCCTGGACTGGCTGCATCCGGCTTACACTATACTCATTATACTGGCTGCGTACAAATCACTCTTGCACAAGTATGCAGCCAAATTATGTTGACGCAGCCACGTTGCTTCTACAGTATTGCACGTATGGCACGTAAGGCTTAATTCACGTTGAATGGCCTGCATGAGATTTACGTACTGTTACGTAGCAAAGTGAGACAAGCCCGCCGAAAATTGTTTTCTACTCTCATGATATATTGAGTTCCCGCCTTTGAGTTTTTGTTACAGGGCGAGAGATTGCAGTTGCATAGGCGGGGCGCGTAAGGCATAATTCACGGGTTGACTGGTTTATTATATGTTTACGTAACAGAACGTGCATGGCTAGCATGAACGTAATGTTACTCACGTTTTGAATATTGGTAATTATGAATTTCCCGCGCATGCAAATGAGGGATTCTGAGGCATCTTGTCTTGGGTAGGCTATAGGATCAACAAAGATAGTACTGCAAATGTAGATTTTGCTACTTTCATTTTGCTTTCACAAAGCCGAAGTGAGTACCGGCAAACAGTATATAGCTGTAGTCTAATAGCTCATCCAAGTAAAGAAGAGGTACGGACTTGCCTTTGATTTCAACACCAACCTCACCCTTGCCGTTCTATCTCCTTTCTGTTTCCTTTCTCCACCTGCACTCCTTTTCTACATTCCTTTTCATTCTCTCTCCTCATCCCTCACCATCCCTGTTTCTTCTATCAGGTTATGGGCCCAGCCCACGCTACCGCTCTTTCCGCTTGATCCGTCTCTCGACCGCTGACGTTGACGTTGAGGTAATTGCTTTCTCTGTGTTGTTGGTGCTGTCGGTGTTGTCATTTGTTGGTTTTTGGTTATTGTTGTTTGGTTCTTGTCGTTGTTGGGACCCGTTTGGTGATTGTCAAGCACTCTGTGTGTGGATCCTGAGTTTTTTTGTGGTTATCATTGTGTTTTGTTGGAATTTTTTGTTTGTGAGAACCAATTCTAAGGCTGTCAAGCACTCTGTGTGTGGATCCTGAGTGTTTTTGTGGTTATTATTGTGTGTTAGACTAGAGCATTCATTGCTTGTGCTCTACTGCTGTTGAGACCTATTTTGTGTTGTCAAGCACTCTGTGTTAGGATTCTGAGTGCTTTTTGGTGTCATTGCTCTGGTCATTGTTTGTTGGATTGGTTTTCTGTCTCTTTTGTGGTGGTCGTGGTCATTTGACAATTCATCAGCTCGAGTTTATTGTTTGGAAGTATTGGCCTTGTTGTTTGAGGAGGAATCTAGGCCTGGTTGTTGATACCAATTGCACTCTTGGAAAGCCTTCACGGCAACGGAAAAGAAAAAGACAGAGTGCCGGGGGTCCGCCCAAGTTTGTCCGAATCTCTTGCCGAATCGTGGTCCTGGCAATCGGTTTTGTGATCCTCTCACCGGCTGTACTCTTTTGAGAACAGTGCCTTTGTGTAACGCGAGTTGGACTGACCGTACCATACAAACCACGCGGTTGATAACGCGAGTTATCAGAAGTCGTAAGACTGACCCGATTCCCGGTGGGAATCACGGTGTACCAGCCGAGTCGGTCCGTTGCAGTGGCCCTTTTGCGCGCCGGCGGGACAGAGACGCTCCTGTTGTTGATTTGGCAAGACGATCACATGACCCCACATCGGTGCCAAACCTCATAAGAGGCATGAGGCATGTTCCACGTGTACACATGCACACGTGTCGAATGAAGGGTGGCGCTAAGGCATTCCGGAAGAAATCCAAAGTTCCCAGGGACGAAAGTACGATTTTGAGACATCAGCGATTTAGAGGGCAAAATGTTGTTTATGGGGTGATTTTACGTAGGGTAGGGTACTATAAGTGGATGATGAGTATACTGTATGAGAGATATGCTGAGGAAAGCTATGTACACGTGTACGTGGTGGCAGTTGTGTATGTGATGTACACGTGGTACAGCTAAGAGAAGAAACCTTTTGTGCAGTGTTGTACACGTACTGTACTAGTGCCAAATGAGAACTGTACTTCGCACTGTACATCGTAATATACCAAGTACTGTACTCCTTACTATACCTGAGTTTGTACAGTAGGAATCAATTATGGCAATACTGTCATGACTGCTAGAAAGAGGTATTTGATTTTATATTATGTATGAGGATTCTAGTTATGATTAGGTTTTATCCAGCTGCATCCAAAAATCGTTATGTGATTCATCATATGTATGAGGTTTCTAGTTATGATTACGGTTTTACAGCTGCATCCAAAAATCAGTTATGTGATTCCATCATACGTATGTGGTTTCTAGTTATGATATTGGTTTGTACAACTGCATCCAAAAATCAGTTATGTGATTCCATCATATGTATGAGGTTCGTAATTATGATGAAGATTGGACCGACTGCATCCAAAAATCAGTTATGTGATTCTATTTTACGTATGACGGATTGAGTCCGTTATTTTGGCACAAGGGAATTCGTTTCCGGTAAGTCTGCAAAATAAGGTACTGTATTGATGTGTGTATTGGGCCAACCTATTTACACAAATTTGTCAACTTTGGAAGCAGTTCCAAATTTGCCCCTAATGACTGTTATCACCGGGCCAAGATCTTGAAATCCGCTCAAATGGCTCAGTTTGTGGGATTCTGTTAGTGGACGCAGTGAGTTAGAAAGTAGTTGTAGGTTGTACTTAAGGCCAGGATTTTAGAGTTCCGAGTAAATTCTGGGTAGCCAAGCCCGCAACTTCATCCGTCCAGCAAAGTCCTTCACCCTCTCCGATTCCCATTAGGTTATGGGCCCAGTTCAACGCCGTCTCTTTCTCTGAACCCCGTAAGTCGCCGTGTGTTGCTGCATTGTTTTCTTGTCTATCTCAGTCTCTTGATTATGTCTACTCGTTCCGGTAAGCTATTTGAATAATTCCATTTCTTTGCACATCGAAGTGATTCTCTTTGCACCTTTTGGTTGGTCTAAAGACTCATAATCCCAAAAGCTGTTACTGACGATCACTTCCACTTTTGTGCCTGCTTTTGCGGGGTTGTGCTAGACTCGGAATTAGCCCTGGTGCCCGAGTGCCCAGGGCTGCGACAGTTAGGACTTTGCCATCTGTGGGGAGGACAGTTGTGGAATCGATCGAAGTACTCGAACCAGAAGGACCGCCGCCGAAGACGCTCGCGCTTCCCTCGTCTAGGGAAAGGTATAGGATCCCTCGTAAGTCAGTACCTCTGGATAAGCCAATAAAGAAAGTTCAACGCCTCTCGGCAAAGAAAGCTAAAGCCCTCGCCGATCGAGTTGCCAAGAAGGAACTAAAGGCTAAACGAAGAGTTCCGCCGAGGAACAAGAGGTACTGCAAGCTCTGTGATATTAGCTGCAATAGCGCACAGACATTCTACGATCACATCAATTCTAAGGGTCATAGGACTAGAGAGAAAAACAAGAAAAAGACCCCTAGGTGTACTGCTTGTGATAGAGTGTTCGATTCCCACGAGGTTCTCAAGCGTCACGAGAACGGGAAGGAACACTTGAAAGTAGTTTTGTCCCAGAGAATTTAAAGAGATCCATTTGTTTGTTTGAAGCGACGTCTTTGGCCTTTGCTTTAGTCTAGAGTTTCGTGTGCTGTGTTCTTATAGAGGTGGGCTTGCCACTACAAGGGACTATCGGTCCCCGGCTTGGGATCTTCGAACAGAACATTAGCACCTCTAGAATATTGCAATGAGTAGCGGAGAAGATCAAGGAGGAGGATCGATGAAGATCGAAAAGCTCACGGATACCAATTTCTACGTGTGGAAACAGAAGATTCAGCTCCTGTTGGCCCTTCGCGATGTGGAACAGTATATTACTGATGGCACCGTTCCTGAAGATGAACAATCTTCCACTTACAAGGCATGGAAGCAAGGGGATCGAAAGGCCCGGGCCATCATCGGCCTGTCGCTGTCCGATGATCACCTGGATCATGTGAGAGATGCTGTCACAGCCAAAGAAATGTGGGACGCCATCTTGGAAGTTTTTGAGCGCCACACATTACTAAATAAGCTGGCGGCCCGGAGAGACTTCTACACGGTCACCATGCTAGACAATGAGAAAGTTTTGCCATACATAGGACGTGTGCGACACCTAGCAGCTCGCTTAAAGTCAATGGGAGTCATCATTGATGACAAGGAAATGGCTATGGCAGTTCTCAATGGTCTTCCGCAGAGGTTTCAAAATCTCATTGTAGCGCTTGACGCTCTTGGATCCGAAGATAACACGTTCGGAGTAGAATATGTAAAAAGTCGCCTGCTCCAAGAGGAGCAACGTGCATCGATGAGCTTACTAGAAGGCAGAATCCGCCAAGGTCTGCTCTTATTGGGCACATCCCTGAGGCAAGGCGTGTTTCGACTTTGACATGCACCAACTGTGGTCACAATGGACACTCCGCTGCCCGCTGCTGGGGAAAGGACATCAACGGAAGGCGACCACCGCCACCTGACCGGTTCCTACGTATACAGTCACAGAAGCCTACTGCGATGATTGCTCAAGAGCAAGAAGATCTGGAAATTAATGAAGTCGAGTACATATGTCTGATGAACAAGGTAGATAACTCTGGTATCAACATAACCTCAAACACTTGGCTTATCGACTCTGGATGCTCCGCACACATGACATTTGACAAGAGACTGTTCTCCGACTACAGGGAGGTCTCAAACAGCCGCGTAGAAATGGGAACAAAAGCGTGTGCAGTAGTAGCTGGAGTCGGGACCGTCCCCATTACGCTTTTAGTGAGCGGAGTTCAAAAGTCATGCAAGCTCACCAATGTGCTGCACGTTCCAAGCTTTGCTTTTTCCCTAATCTCTGTACGTAAGATGGTCGATAATGGATTTGACGTTGAGTTCGTTCGTGACAAGTGCACTGTGAAGAGGAGTGACTGCATCGTGGCTACTGCCACAAGTCGAGGAGAGCTGTATGTGCTTGACACATGTAACGAGGTTCATTCGGCGCACAAAGCCTCTTTGAAGACATGGCATGAAAGATTGGCCCACGTTCACACTCAAGGAATATTGTCCATGGCTCGTAAGAACGTGGTAAGTGGACTTCATATCTCCTCTTCAGATATAACAAGAGACGCTAGCTCATCTTCTGACTGTGAATCTGTGACATGTGATGCGTGTGTGTTAGGAAAAGCAACTCGTGCTGTGATTCCTAAACAGCGCTCTGGAGGCAGGGCCAAACATTTGCTAGACTTGGTCCATTCGGACGTCTGCGGCCCACTCCAAGTACAGTCAGTAGGTGGTGCTAGATACTTTGTCACTTTTATCGATGACCACTCAAACTGGAGTGTTGTCTATCCGATGAAGAGTAAAGATGAAACGTTCCATTTTTATCAGAAGTTTGCCCAATATGCCTTCACACACACTGGTCAACGCGTGAAAGTGCTTCGATCTGATCGTGGAGGAGAGTATCTTTCTTCAGAGTTCCAATCCTTTCTATCGTCACAAGGAACTGTTCATCAAACGACCGCTGCATACACACCTGAACAGAATGGTGTGGCAGAACGGCTCAATCGTACCCTGATTGATCTCGTCAGGTCTATGCTGTCCCATATGAAGGTTCCGAAAGCTTTCTGGGCTGAAGCTCTTGATAACGCAGTTTACGTTCGCAATCGTGTCACGACAAGAGCTTTGGGTGGTCTCGTTACTCCATTTCACCTATGGATGAAGAAAAAGCCCGATGTATCTCACCTACGTGTGTTTGGATGTCAATGCTGGTACAAGGTGCCTGGTAATGAGGTGCGTAAACTTGACGACCGCGCAACAACGGGAATGTTTGTTGGGTATCCGCCGGGAACTAAGGCCTACAAAATTTGGGATGACAATTTACATCGCATTGTTATTTCCAGGGATGTGCAGTTCGATGAGTCGAGACCAGGGGCTTGCTCTTACGATGAACATTTTCCGATGATAATGATATGGACGTTGACCCAGTGGAGCGACCGATACTGACGAAATTGAGTCTGAAACATCTAATGGTGATAATGAACATGGCATTGAAACAGGGTCACCGGCGGAGGTTGAGAACTTTCAAAGTCAAGGTATTGAGCCCGACTCAACTAATGAGACTTTGCAACCAGAAGAAGTGAGTGGTGAGCAAGATGCTGGTCCCGGCGATGTGGAACCTCGCCGCTCCACTCGTTCACGACGCCCACCCCGACAGTGGTGGACAGGCCTGGTGGGAACCAGCTTACTCACACCTTCCTGTGGCGACATCAACATACCGAACTCCTTTAAAGAGGCGATGGGTGGACCACAACCACAGTTCTGGCAGAAAGCGATTGATAAGGAGCTAGAGTCCCAACGCAAAAACAAAACCTGGGCACTAGTTCCACGATCGGAAGGTGCCAATATTCTAACTTCTCGCTGGGTATTTACTGTAAAGGACATGCCGGACGATAACGGCACGTTGACTCAAAAGGGAAAAGGTCGCCTGGTTGTGCGGGGCTTTCAACAAATTGAGGGGATTGATTACTCAGAGACTTTTGCGCCGGTGATCAAATTTACAACGATTCGATTGTTGTTGGCGATTGTAGCCCACTTCGATTTAGAGCTTCATCAAATGGACGTGGTCACGGCCTTTCTGAACGGTGACTTAGAAGAGGATATTTATATGGAGCAGCCTGAAGGTATCGTTGACTCTTCCAGGCCCAATCATGTTTGCAAACTTCTCAAGGCTATCTATGGTCTTAAGCAAGCGAGTCGACAATGGCACAAAAAGATTGACGATTTCCTTATTCACACTCTTGGCTTCAAGACTACGAGAAGTGACGCCTGTCTATATACAAACATATCAGAAAAAGGCGTTATGCTGATTGCCCTATATGTGGATGACTTGCTTCTTGCGGGAAGTGACCTGAAAGCCGTGACCTGGATGAAAGGTGAACTGAACAAGAGATTTGAGATGAAAGATTTAGGCGAGGCCAAAAAGTGCATTGGGCTTGAAATAAGTAGAAAAAGGGTCCCTAGACGGATCTATATCTCGCAGACAGAGTATGCCAAGTCCATTTTGAAACGTTTTGGTATGGCCAGTTGCAATCCCGTGAGGACTCCGATGGAACAAGGATTACACCCTGAGATGTCAACTAGCCCGTATTGCGATGTACCATATCGACAGATCATTGGCTGCTTAATGTTTCTTATGGTAGGGTCACGTCCAGATCTTGCATATGTGGTGGGAAAACTGTCCCAACACTGTGAGAACCCTCGCGAGGACCACTGGCAAGCAGCCAAACGAGTTCTGAGATATATCAAAGGAACGCTCTCACTAGGTGTAATTCTAGATGGAAATCTCCCAGTGCAAACTCTAGAGGGCTTCAGCGATGCAGACTGGGGTGGTTGCTTGGACTCGAGAAAGTCCACCAGTGGATATGTGTTCAAACTGTGTGGGGGAGCTATTAGTTGGTCATCTAGGAGACAAACGGTCGTTGCGAAATCCACATGCGAAGCGGAGTATATTGCACTGTGTGAGGCTTGCAAAGAGGCAGCTTGGCTCAGGTGCCTTCTTGCAGACGCATTGGGAAAGTCGAAAGACAGCACAGTTACAATCGGGTGTGATAATGCTGGTACAATAGCGTTTGCGGGTAACGAAGGAGTGAACAGGCGAAATAAGCACATTGACATATCATATCATTTTGTCCGAGATGCTGTGACTCGAAAGATTGTTTCACTGTTTCACGTACCTTCTACAGATATGCCAGCAGATATACTCACCAAGCCTCTTGGTCGCATTCAATTCATACAATGCATAAAATCTCTAGGCCTCGGAGAGCTGCACGATGCTTAGGTCATGTAATCGAGGGGGGTGTTGTTGATTTGGCAAGACGATCACATGACCCCACATCGGTGCCAAACCTCATAAGAGGCATGAGGCATGTTCCACGTGTACACATGCACACGTGTCGAATGAAGGGTGGCGCTAAGGCATTCCGGAAGAAATCCAAAGTTCCCAGGGACGAAAGTACGATTTTGAGAGATCAGCGATTTAGAGGGCAAAATGTTGTTTATGGGGTGATTTTACGTAGGGTAGGGTACTATAAGTGGATGATGAGTATACTGTATGAGAGATATGCTGAGGAAAGCTATGTACACGTGTACGTGGTGGCAGTTGTGTATGTGATGTACACGTGGTACAGCTAAGAGAAAACCTTTTGTGCAGTGTTGTACACGTACTGTACTAGTGCCAAATGAGGAACTGTACTTCGCACTGTACATCGTAATATACCAAGTACTGTACTCCTTACTATACCTGAGTTTGTACAGTAGGAATCAATTATGGCAATACTGTCATGACTGCTAGAAAGAGGTATTTGATTTATATTATGTATGAGGATTCTAGTTATGATTAGGGTTTTATCCAGCTGCATCCAAAAATCGGTTATGTGATTTCATCATATGTATGAGGTTTCTAGTTATGATTACGGGTTTTATCCAGCTGCATCCAAAAATCAGTTATGTGATTCCATCATACGTATGTGGTTTCTAGTTATGATATTGGTTTGTACAACTGCATCCAAAAATCAGTTATGTGATTCCATCATATGTATGAGGTTCGTAATTATGATGAAATTGGACCGACTGCATCCAAAAATCAGTTATGTGATTCTATTTTACGTATGACGGATTGAGTCCGTTATTTTGGCACAAGGAATTCGTTTCCGGTAAGTCTGCAAAATAAGTACTGTATTGATGTGTGTATTGGGCCAACCTATTTACACAAATTTGTGTTTCCAAATTTGCCCCTAATGACTGTTATCACCGGGCCAAGATCTTGAAATCCGCTCAAATGGCTCAGTTTGTGGGATTCTGTTAGTGGACGCAGTGAGTTAGAAAGTAGTTGTAGGTTGTACTTAAGGCCAGGATTTTAGAGTTCCGAGTAAATTCTGGGTAGCCAACCCGCAACTTCATCCGTCCAGCAAAGTCTTCACCCT